>JAEIFT010000350.1:0-276131 GCA_018904225.1 Lordiphosa mommai | reverse complement strand
AATTACGGTTCTTTTAATTGTTTACACTTCTATTTGTTTCTATGCATGTTTTTTTTAGTTTTAGTTAGATTTGAAATATTTTAATTATTTTTGTTTAAACATAAATTTTTTTTTTTATATATTGATTGAAAAATTAAACTGAAAAAAAAATTGCTGGATTTAAATTTCTATTTTCCTCTTTGTTTCATACTTGATTGCAAAATTCTTTTAAATAAATTCACGTGGCATAAATAGTAAAAATTCACAACAAAATATATATCAATAATCAAAATGCACTGGTGTGCGTAACTCACCCATCAACAGCAACGACGAAAGGCCTTCTGTAAGCGATGTTGGTTTTGAAACATAATTCTGTAAAAATTGAAGTTTATTTCGTTGTGTTTTTGTACCATTGTTATTATGTACATTATTGGTTGTCCAAACTTATTTTGCACACACTATTAATTTAGATTTTGGACATTTGGTTTGTGTTTGTTTGCTGGTTTTTTTGCTTTGCTTTTAGTTTAGATTTTCTTCTTTTTTCACTTTTCTTGATTTGCCTTTTTAATTCATAATTTTCTCTCTCTTTCTTTCACCTTCTTACCACTTTCAATTTAATTTAAAACAAATAAAAATATAAAAAAATTATGCACATAAAAATTGGAAAAAAATAATATTTTTTGAACACGAGTGTTAATATATATAGCCATAGCCTAAGAGTTTCTTTAGCCATGATCGCGCTGACTGCTCTTGCTAGCTTTCACACCTCTAGCTTTGGGGATTTGATTTTGCTGTGGCTAGTTCATGGCTTTTCTGCCGATCTCACTGATTTTCCACACTGCTTTGGGGTTCACTTTCTGCTGCAGAGTGGGATGAAGCTGGAGACGGAGATATGTGCCATCTGTTTGTGTCAATGCTTGTCAAACTTTCTCTGTGGCACATGCACGCTTCTGGGTTTGTACTTTTATACTGTAACTTTTGGTGATACGCCTGATTTTGGGTGCCAAATTTTAGATTGGTTTAAAGGCCCAGGGCTTGCAAAACTGTGCACTGGCAGGGTGCTGCTGCCGGCAGCCGGGGCGACTCTTGATCTAAGAGGATCAAAATACACTTTGCTGGCCGAAAAATAAACCACACTTAAATCTGCCCACTAAATAGAAATAAAAGATAAGAAAGGGACTTTGATATGTAAAATATCAATGAAACGAAGGTTTTTAAATAACTCTTACCCAGGCGAGATAACTCATTAGACCAAAATCAATAGAAATTCAATTCTTTTCTCAGTCCACGAGGAATATAAATAAAATAAATGGATGCAGCCTTTTCTGCTATAAAATTAGCAGTAAAGCGTTGTAGATAATAAAGATCGCTAAAATGAAGCCGGATGGCTTTTTCCTTACGGGTTATGAAATTAACAAATTTCTGATGCCTTGAAGTTAGAGGTTCGGTGTCTTCTGGCGTCGAATGGAGAAAAGACCGGATGAGGTTGAGGTCGCTTTATATAGGCCCATGAGAGACCGGAAATGCAGAGCTGTCAATTTTTGACACTGTCAAATGCTCTCAATTCTCTCATTTCAATACCACGGTTGCATCTTTCGTTAAGTGCATCGCTGCCTTTGCACTAATCGAGGGGAAGTTGGCGCGAATTTCAAAATCTATTTCTAAGCAGAAATTTTGATTTTATATTCTTTTATTACAACAAAAATAAAGTCTAACTGAATTTAGTCTGCCCGTTACACCACTGTTTAATTTGTAGTTCTTAACGTCACGAATTACACAGAAATCTTTATTGACGTAAATCCTTCGCATGGAAAGTTCCAATAAGCCTTCCCTGTAAATCCTCTAAGAGATAGAAGGAGTTCCCTTGCTTCTCTCGAATTCTTGCTTTTAAAAAGGATGGACATAGCTTTGCGTTTAGGCCTTTGCTAAAATTGCTTTGCACAAAGTTCCTTCTGAATACTTCCTGACCCACCTTATAGTCTATAATCCTTGCTCTTAAGTTGTATTGTGCTGCTTGTTTATCGTAAGCCACTTGTAAATTTTTCCTCAAACTATCTCTTAGCAATTTTAATTGATCTTCATTTCCAGTGTCACTGTTGGCTCATCTAATAGTTGTAAGTTGCGAAGTAATTGATACTACGACCCGTGAGTGATCATATCTAGACCATAAAGGGCATGATATGGGGAACTCCCGATACTAGAATGATAACCATTCCTTAACGCACAACTAATAGCGTGAATGTGTGAATCCCATTCACTTTGATCGGATTTTAAATATGCACGTATAGCTGAAATAATCGATCTATTCACTCGCTCCGATGCATTACTTTGAGGTGAATAGATTGCAGTGTATGTGTGCTTAATGCCAAACGAAGTTAAGAACGCATTGAATTCGTTTGCTTTAAACTGTGACCCGTTGTCACTGATTAAGGTCTCTGGCACACCATATACATAAAAATTTTGTCTTGCAAATACTCCTGAATACTCTTACTTGTGAACTTTTTTGAGAGGGTAGAGCCAATGATATTTTGACAGATGGTCAAGTACTATCAAGAGACCAATATGACCTTGCTTACTTCTCGGGTAAGGACCTAAAATGTCAATATACAGACGTTGAAAAGGACGTTGTGATTCTACTCTCGCACCCATTGGCGGCTTAAGCACCATATTTGGAGCTTTTGTGCTTTTACACACATCACAATTCCTAATAAACTCTCTGATCTGCGTTACCATACCTGGCCAAAACATATTTCTTCGGATTAGCTCTAACGTCTTTGCCATCCCTCCGTGTGCAGCCACAACAGATTCATGCGCGCGAGTAGACGTCAGCAGACAAACGCGGCGGAATCCATAGTTTCCATCCGTTTTGTCTCGCTTCATCCGACCCATCGTCATGATCTGTGCGCTTATACACAAATCCATCTACCACTTTCACATCAGGGTAAGAACTTGGATTTTCCGATACTGTTTTTTGTAATTTTAGATATTCTGGGTCTTTGAAACACTCCGAGTTTAAGTCAACCTCTGGACCAAAATTATCTAATTCACTAATCTCTTCCGAAAACATTCTTGACAATGCATCTGGCACAATGTGATCACGCCCTTTTCTGTGGCTGACAACAAATTTGTAACTTTGCATCTGCATTGCCCAACGAGCCAATCGTCCTTTCAAGTCTGCTTGACGCATCAACCATGCCAAACTTGAATGGTCGGTAATAACTTCGAATTCCTGTAATTCCAAATAGCAACGAAACTTTTCGATTCCCAGCAGAACAGCTAAGCATTCTCGCTCGGTCACGCTGTAATTTCTTTGAGCCGAATTGAGCTTCTTGGACATAAATGCAATAGGTTGCTCTGCTCCATCATCTGCTAACTGAACTAAAACTGCTCCTACTCCAAAATCACTCGCATCACAATGTAAATAAAACTTTTTCTCAAAATCTGGATTTCTAAGCACAGGCGCTGAAGTTAACAGTAATTTCAGCTTATCAAATGCCTCTTGTGCTGATTCAGTCCAACTGAATTTAATTTTGGTTGATAATAAATCCGTAATAGGTGTGGTTAAAGCAGCAAAATTCTCAATGAATCTTCTATACCAACCTACTAATCCTAAAAAGCTACGCGTTTGCTTGATTGATTTAGGCACCGGCCAAGCTAAAATAGAATCAATTTTCGACGGATCTGTCGCAATGCCACCTCTTCCGATAATGTAGCCTAAGTATTTAACTTCAGTTACACAGAACTGACTTTTTCTTCAAATTTAGCGTCAAATTTGCCTTACGAAATTGTTCTGCTAATCGAATTAAAACCGAAAGATGAGATTCAAAGTCTGCAGAAACAACAACAAGATCATCTAGATATCCAAAACAGCAATTTTTAAGATCTGGCGGTATTACCTCATCCATCAAACGACACATGGTTTGTGGAGCGTTGCATAAACCGAATGGCATAACAACAAATTCATAGAGTGGACGACCTGGAACTGTAAACGCTGTTATTTCTCTGGAGGCTTTGGACAGTGGGACTTGCCAATATGCATCCTTGAGATCTATTTTTGAAATCAAGTTTGCTTTGGGTAAACGAGCAAAGATGCCATCTATATTTGGTAAAGGATAAGCATCCTTTTAGTTCGCTCGTTTACTTTTCTTGCATCTAGACAAAGTCTGACTTTTTCAGGTTTAAGCACTAGTCTCATTGGCGAACTCCACGGACTACTTGATTTTTGTATTACGCCAAGAGAGAGCATCCTGTCAATTTCGCTATACATAAGTTTTTCTACTGCTGGTGACACTGGATAGAATCTTTGCTTGACAGGCTTTGCCTGTCCTACATCTATCTCATGCTCAATAATTGAAGTGCGACCCAGCCCTTGCTTTTCAAAGCTTGGATATAAGCTGAGAACAGTATTTAATTGATTCCGCTGTTGCAATGATAAAGGATACGATAAAGGGGTTTCCGATTCAGTTTCAATGTTTTCACCCTCAATTGACGAGATAAGACCTGGAGCTAGACTAAACTGTTTCCAAAAGTCAACGCCTAATATTACCCTTTTTGAAATAGATGGTATAATGAAGAACTTTATTTGCTTGCTAAGACCTTTATATGACACATTTGCACAAAAATAACCGATTACTGGGTGAGCGCTTCCATCTGCGGTTTTCACGTTGGATGAAATTCGTCGAAACTGTTTATATTTTGTCCAGTCGGTATTTGCCAAACTCGAACCCACGCAACTTATGTTTGCTCCTGTGTCGAGAAGTCCTTGCTCACAAAAATCTAAAAATTTAATTTCTGCATAAAGTCTACCATCTGATTCAGAATTAACAACTGACGAAACTAATAATTCATTTGTATTACGTATTGCTCTATAAAAATTTCTCATACGCCTAGTTGACCGTTTAGGCAACTTTTTTCGCTTGCTTGTATTTCTCCATCCTTAAAAATTTTGGCTCGAACTGCTAAATATGCTTTTAAGCGTTCGTGATAAGGACGAATGGGACATAATTTTGGATAGTCATACTCCTCAGTAGCTGGATCAGCTTTAACTGTTGGAGTTAAAATGGACATATCTGGTAAAGTTACTGCTTGCTCTGGTGAACTAGCAATTTTCTGATTTAAATTTTGATTGATTATTGTTTCTGGGCCACTCGACTCAGATTGACGAATGGACCCGCTTGTGCGTTTTCCGCTTTCCTTGCTAGACATATGGCACATTTTGGTTTGTATACATTCTTGGCCCCGCAGCCGTAGCAAAATATTTTCCGCTCTTGTAAACACATATCCCAACTGTGTCCCTCTTGGTCGCAATTCCAACATCTGTACACTTTCTTGGGAGCATGTATTGCCTCTACTGCAGCGTTAGGATCATCATTAAGGTTGGTATCTTCCTCTAAAGCCGCAACTACTCTTCGTTGTACATTTGTAGTCCCTTGACTTTTGCCTACTCGCTTGCTAATATGGTCTTGCATAAGATTTTCACGCATCTGAATGGTTTTTCTCAGATGTGCTATAGTGTGTATAGGAACATATAATAATTCCTGGCGAATTTCAAAAAGCAAATTTCTGGTCAACATTTCCAGCAATTGCCCTTCTTCAATTTGATTGGACAGTCGAGAAGCGATAGCCATGATAGCATCATAAAAAGATTCGAAACTTTCATTTGGCTGTTGCTTTCTTGCACGAATATCTTCAAGAACATCAAAATCGCTCTTATAATTGGTATATTGCCTTTTTAAAGCGACACTAAAATCACTCCAAACTAAACCTTCACTATCTTTGCGGTAACGCCAATACCACTCGCGCGCTTTACCGACTAATAAAACATGAAAATTTTTACATAAAGCCTCAAAATCATGATCAAGACAATCCTCAGTAAGAGTTCTTATTCGATAAACAAACTCTTCCACTGTGATGCCTTTAGTAGAACCGTCAAATTTAAGATTCCAGCTATGCATTACCTGTGCAACTTTATCAGGCTGCATTGAACTATATCGAATAAATTGTCTCTCAGAAGCTGGACTTGGATTTGGCCGTTGAGCTTGCTGAACTAGCGGTGGTGCTATGTTAGCTGGAACTCTATCCTGCATTGAGATTTCATTACATCTTCTCGCAATGATTCTATCCATATGTTCAAATATTCTGTCATAATCAATTTCAATGGGACCTCTAATATTTCGTACCGATTCAGTGTTAACATTTCTTGTCTTTCGAGGTCTTCCCAGTTTTTGAGTACTAAATCTGCCTGCATTTTCGTTCGAATTAAATGTTTGATTCAGCGAATTAGAAGAAGCCATTTCTCCAGCAGCAATTTCAGGTTCAAGTCTTCTTTGCGTCTTAGTTGTTGCCCGAGTATTATGTACTTTGCTCCGTGCACCTGTAGCTGTTTGTACTACGCCTGTAGTTGCCTGAGCTCCACTTGTAGTTGTCTGCGCTAATGTAGCAGATTGACTCACACCTGTACTTTCTTCACTTCTTTTAACATGAACTAAACCAATAACCTGAGCTTCTTTCTTGCATTGCTGGCATTGATTGTACTTTACTATCCAATCTGTAATGCAACTTTCATGAAAAAGATGATTACAGCCTGTTTTCAAAATTGGTTCTTGCACTCCCCATAAAGGTCTTTCGCAAATCGAACAAATTGCGTTATTGCGTGGTTGTTCTGATCCACTGTGCAAATCTTGGTTACTTCTATCCAATACCATCTTTGAATTTCCAAAAAAATTAGAAAAATAAGTGTGTATTTTTATTTTATTAAATTTCTCATAAAAATAAATGTTTCCCTTCCAGTAAATGATTCAGACAAACAGATAAAAATTCGCTTGTGATCACTTGAACCTGCTTAATTGTTTTGCATATATTTTGGTTTTGATTTTTAATTTCGTTATCTTTTCTGTATTCTACTCTACTAACATATCTCTACTACAACTCTCCAGTCAACAACTTTGCTTAGCGGTTATTAATTCGGTCCTGCCAAATTAACAAAATTCCAGCCTTGCAGTTTGAAGACACCTACACATAGAGAAAAAAAAACAAACACGTTATTTAAGAAACATAAAAGGCAGATAGCAGCGCTATTGGACGTTGTTGAGATCTTGCCTCAATCACCGTTTTCCAAAGTTTTGCCTCTGTATTTATATATTTAAACACAACTAAACTCCGTGATCCCAGCATACATTGATTAGCAAACTCAAGTGGACTTTGTTGTAGTCAAAGCTGCAAAGCAAAGTAATTCCAACTATAGTTGAGCTAACTCCTTATACTGATCACCTCTCTTCTTTTGACATCGAATTCACTCCTTAAGTGAAACTCCAAAATGTATTTTATTCCGTTTGTACATTCGATCATAGCAACCTTGCTTCCTTGAGATTCATAATCTACTTATTCGCATGCAAGCTACCAGATTGAGCTCCACCGTTTGGGCGCCAAATAATATTCTGTAACGTACAAAGCGAACTTGATTCGGACCGATGACAAATGTCCCTTGTTCTGCGCCGAATAATAAAAGCCCACGTTCAGCGCTAAATAATATTCGGTAACGTAGAAAGAGAATTGAATCGGACTGAGGACAAGTGTCCCTCCTTCAGAGCGTTTTTCCCCTATATAAGTTTCGATTTGGATTCTTTTTAAAACGACTAGCAAAAACAGCCTGTGGGGGGGTTCGTTGAAACCTATATAGAGCACATCCGAAGCACAATTACTGTATATTATTAATTCTAAGAATCCACAGCCGAGAACAATTATGGGATATAATTGCTAAACATAAATCCTACCAATCAACACACGAAAAGATCACTAATCAAAACAAGCCAAGTTCAATTTCACACAAGCTGCTGCTTAGATGTTAATGCAGTATAGCGTCAGTACCCACCCTACCTTGAGTTTTCATGGCTATGGAATTTGTTGAAAACTCCCAAACTCAACTATTGTCTTATTTACTTTCCAGGAAACATAACAAAATAGATTAGCAATTCATAATTATTTTTATTCTCTTTAACCATTCACGAAAAAGTATTGATAAATCTTAGAAAATTCATTTAGTATTTTTTTCTTCAATAGGGGTTCGTATAAATTTCATCATAATTAATTTAAATAATATTAATAAAAAAGATAAACATGGTTTTATAAATTCATAATTGTTTACAAAAAAAATTAAATATATAAGTTTACGTATAAAGTTTTGTTAAGTAGTGTAATTCATGTGCATGATTTTAATATTATTGTTTTGCTATTTGCATACGAAGTCTTTCTTAAGCAGTACGAAAGAAAATGATAAGAACTGATAAGCTTAACTTAAAGCCATAAAAACGAAAGACTAGCAAAGTCTCAAAAAAAAAACTGTTCTTTTGTGAATATCCACAAGAAAAACAAAACGTAAAATTCAAAGGTAACAACTGATAAACATAACTGCAGCTTCCAGCTGATTGTTGCTAACTAGCATTCAAAATAATTACGGTTCTTTTAATTGTTTACTTCTATTTGTTTCTATGCATGTTTTTTTTTAGTTTTAGTTAGATTTGTAATATTTTAATTATTTTTGTTTAAACATAAATTTTTTTTTTTGATATATTGATTTGAAAAATTAAACTGAAAAAAAATTACTTGATTTTAAAAATTTCTTTTTATCTTTGTTTCATACTTGATTGCAAAATTCTTTTTAAATAAATTCACGTGGCATAAATAGTAAAAATTCACAACAAAATATATATCAATAATCAAAATGCACTGGTGTGCGTAACTCACCCATCAACAGCAACGACGAAGGCCTTCTCGTAAGCGATGTTGGTTTTTAAACATAATTCTGTAAAAATTAAGTTTATTTCGTTGTGTTTTGTACCATTGTTATTAGCAAACCATAATTGGTTGTTCAACTTATTTTTGCACACACTTTTAATTTAGATTTTAGACATTTGGTTTGTGTTTGTTTGCTGGTTTTTTTTTTCACTTTGCTTTTAGTTTAGATTTTCTTCTTTTTTTTCACTTTTCTTGCTTTGCCTTTTTAATTCATAATTTTCTCTCTCTTTCTTTCACCTTCTTACTGCTTTCAGATTTGTTTAAAACAAATAAAAAAATATAAAAAAAATATAAAAAAATTATGCACATAAAAAAATTGGAAAAAAATAATATTTTTTTTGAACACGATTAAATTAAATATATATAGCCATAGCCTAAGAGAGTTTCTTTAGCCGCTGATCGCGCTGACTGCTCTTGCTAGCTTTCACACACACTCTTGCCTTTGGGGGATTTGATTTTGCTGTGGCTAGTTCACTTGGCTTTTCTGCCGATCTCACTGATTTTCACACTGCTTTTGGGGTTCACTTTCTGCTGCGAAATTGGGATGAAGCTGGAGACGAATATGTGCCATCTGTTTGGGTCAATGCTTGTCAAACTTTTTCTCTGGGGTGCTTCTGTAGGCACATATGCACACGCTTCTGGGTTTAGTACTTTTATACTGCGCTTTTGGTGATACGCCTGCAGATTTTAGGTGCCAAATTTTAGGTGGTTTAAGGCCCAGGGCTTGCAAAACTGTGCACTGGCAGGGTGCTGCTGCCGGCAGCCCAGGTGACTCTTGATCTAAGAGGATCAATACACACTTTGCTGGCCGAAAAATAAACCACACTTAAAATCTGCCCACTAAATAGAAATAAAAGATAAGAAAGGGACTTTGATATAGCAAAATATCAATGAAACGAAGGTTTTAAATAACTCTTACCCAGGCGAGATAACTCGATGGACCAAAATCAATAGAAATTCAATTCTTTTCTCCAGTCCACGAGGGAATATAAATAAAATAAATGGATGCAGCCTTTTCTGCTATAAAATTAGCAGTAAAGCGTTGTGATAGCGTAAAGATCGCTAAACCGAAGCCGGATGGCTTTTTCCTTGCAGGTTATGAAATTAACAAATTTCTGATGCCACCTTGAAGTTAGAGGTTCGGTGTCTTCTGGCGTCGAATGGAGAAAAGAGACCGGATGAGGTTGAGGTCGCTTTATATAGGCCCATGAGAGACCGGAAATGCAGAGCTGTCAATTTTTGACACTGTCAAATGCTCTCAATTCTCTCATTTCAATACCACGGTTGCATCTTTCGTTAAGTGCATCGCTGCCTTTGCACTAATCGAGGGGAAGTTGGCGCGAATTTCAAAATCTATTTCTAAGCAGAAATTTTGATTTTATATTCTTTTATTACAACAAAAATAAAGTCTAACTGAATTTAGTCTGCCCGTTACAATAATTCAAGAAAAATGTATCAAAATCTGATCACTATAGCATATAGCTGCCATAGGAACGATCGGTCGGAAAATGTGTTTTACTAAGAAACGTTTTTTTTATGGTATACAATTTTTATTATCAAGGATTTAAAAATTTTAAATATCTGATATCTATATCCTATATATATTTTACCAGTTAAATCAGTTGGAATAAAGTTTTTCAAGTGTATTAAAACTTCGGCACAGTCGAAGTTAGATTTGCCTTCTCGTTTTAAATGAAGTTTATAGATTTTAATCAAATTTGGGTTAGAGAGAGCTGTTATACCCCTATGAGTACTTTTCCAGCGCATTGTGAGCTTTATTGGACCATAGCCTTATAGTATGGGTTCAAATCTATCCAAATCGCTAAAGATCTCCATATTTGGCGGAGCTACGGCAGATTTTAGAGCTGATTATTTCGAACCATTATTAAGAAATATTTGTCAGCTTTATAAAAAATGGCCCCTTAGGCGAGTTTGTCTGGGCGACATAAGAAAAGTGAAATCCTTAATTCTAGGTTTTTTTTTCTGAGTGTAGCGTTTGGGTAAATTGTTCGTCCAGATATATCTTTATATCAATATATAAAAAATGTTTTTTATGTGGCATATTCTTAAAACAGAATTTTTTAGTTCTATTACAACCATTGATTTTATTGATATCTTGAAATAACTCAAAATTTTATACATTAAAAAACCTTACTTGTACCGGTACGTACCAGTATACTGAAAAGAAAGTCTAAGTACTGTATCAGAACCGAAAAACGAAATAGAAAGAAAACCCAAATAAAACCTTTACCCGAAATTCTTATTTTGATACATACGAAAACCGTTACCGTAACCAATATTCGTTTCGGGATTAATTCCTGTTTCTAGCACTATTTATCAACACTATTTTCCAACACTGCTTTTCAACATTGTTTTAATACTATTTTTCACAATTGATTTCAAATTCACTGTTTTTCAACACTATTTTCTAACACTGTTTTTCAAACTTTATTTTCCAACACTATTTTCCAATCGAATTTAAAATGTGCACTGGTTTGTCTGCAATTCAACCATTTTCCGGGACTTGGCGATAGTGATGAGGCTCATTTTAAACGGTATAGGTAAAGTTTACTGTCTCACACTTATCGACTGGCCACTGGAGATATTTGTTTATTTGTTTGTTGAAAAAAAAAAGTCGACAAATGGTGGCTGTCAACCAAAAAAAAGAAAAACTGAATACGTTATAAAAAGGCTTAATGATCTAAGAAAGCCTAACAAGGAAAATCTAACAAAATTACAAATCGACTAGTAACGACTCCGACACGGTGGGGGAATTTTATTTGCCCGTCCGGCCAGCTATGCCCCAGTTCACAGCCAATTGAAGCCAGAGACGTTACTAGACCTAACACAAATTTAAATAGTATAGAAGTCGAAAAAGAGAATAGTGAGGAAAAAGAAAAAGAGGAGGCTTAAAAATATGTTTACAAAATCATAAACACAAACAATAAATAAACAATATTATAGAATGAACAAAAATAATATAAAATAAAACAATAATGAAAATAAAATTTAAAATTAAAAATTAAAAAAAAAGGAACAAATTAAATTAAATTAAATATAATAAAAATAAAATAAATATAAGCTAAAATAAAGATGAATTAAATGAATTAAATCATCCGGAAAATCTCTGACCCGGTGGGGGGAATATTTATTAGCCGGTCCGGCAAGCTAGGCCCCTGCTCCTGCTGGATGTGGTCAGAGACTTTGCCGGAGATGTGCAAAAAGAGATAACTTTATGGAAAAGAGAGAGAGTTCTGTTGAGAGCAGGTGATAAACATCATTATAATTTTGACATAAAACCCGAAAACGGTTGTGCTGTGCGTAGTCGGTTGTGCATCTAGGCAAGATTAAAGGCAAATAATTTCCTAGTTGGTCTAAAGGGAACAGAGAAGTTAAGGCGACCTAAGAGTTCAGAAGAGTCTACATCACCGATAATTAACTTATGAAGAAAAGAAACGCCTAGGACAGTTCTACGGTTAGCCAACGATGGAAGGTCAATAAGCAAAAGCCTACTAGAATACGATGGCAACCGAAGGTTGGGATCCCAATTTAAGCCGCGGAGGGCAAAAAGCAAGAATTGCGGACACCAGACGGATGAGCAGTATTCAAGCACCGGGCGAACTAAAGATGTGAAAAGAACTTTTGTTGTATAAGGGTCATTAAATTCCTTCGACCAACGCTTAATGAATCCAAGTACACCATTCGCCTTATTAACTATACAGGATATATGATCATTAAAGCTTAATTTGCAATCAAAAATAACTCCAAGATCAACGACAGTTGATATTCGTTGCAAGGGTTCATTGCCAATCGAATAGGAAACTAGCGAAGGTTTGCAACGATGAAAAGACATAAACATACATTTTGCGCAATTAAGAAATAAATGATTAACCAAGCACCAAAAATGAAGCGAGTTTAAATCATCTTGCAACCTAATAGAATGCATTGGGTCGTTGTAAGATAAAATGAGTTTAACGTCATCGGCATACATAAGTATCCGAGAATGAGATATAGTCGAGGGGAGAAGGCTAAATAGGACTAATCCATCTGACCTCTGGATATATGGACGGTCACCTCAGGGTCGCCTGATTTTATTTCATATTATTTTAGTTAAATCAGCCTACATGCAATTTGTGTGCGAAACAGCGCTATTAAACTACGCACTTACAAAATTATCCAACACTATTTTTTAACACTGTTTTCAACATTATTTTCTAACACTGTTTTACAAGCAATTGAGTAATGAGTATGAGTAATTTTTAACAAATTGAAACTTAAAGTTTGTTGTTTTAAATTATATTAATTTTAACATTTTGCTTTTTTGAGGTCGGGACTAATGTGCCGATTCAAAGAAAGTGGTTTGCATCCCTTTGAGTTCTATATATCCACAAGTTTCACTTGGTCAATAACAATTTCTAAATTCGTGCTAGTTTCGAAAAGAAATCGTTGGTATTTAACTTAACTGGATGCAGCAGCGCCATGGTCATTACGCAAGTTGGCCGCAGGGCGTACTGTTTTCACTTTTCACAATTCACGCGCAAAAGTTAATCACACGCTGCTTAAAATTACAAATCACCGCAATCAGCAGAACATGAACGCCCCAAAATGGCGCCCCCCGGCAATGATAATGCTGCAAGGATAATAACAGACGGCCTGAACCTTCTTCATCTGTTCTCTTTCTCTCTCTCTCTCTCTCTGTTTGTACACACTTAAGTGTTTTAAACTGCGACCATTTAACGGTAATTATTGCAACACTGTGGCACATTTTAAGTGCTCTTGCCGCTGGATGGCCAGCCCTGGCCAGTCGCTGCATAAATTTCCGGCTCAGCATTTACTTAATCCCATCTATTTGGCGAAAGGATTATGAAGGCAACTTTTTAATTCGCTGCTGGCCAAGTAGCAGCCGAAGTCGACATGATGTCAGCAGTTTTGTGTGGTGGCCTTTTTAATGGGCCTGCTCCTCCTCCTCCACCTCCTGCTTCTACTTGAAGGCCCATTGAAAACCATTTGATGCGTGGCCAAGTGAGCCAACCGAAGTTGCCAAGAGGATAATAATTTGAAATGATGGATTAAAATAACCATTAAATTGAAGTGGGTAAGTTGGACAGGGAACATGAACAAGATGGGTCAGTTGTGGGTCAGTGTGCGGAATAAGTGAGTTAAATTGGTTTTGAATTAAACATTATAGATTTTAAAATCATGATAACGGATTTGCCAATTTTTCGTTCCTTTTACCCAGAATTTTCCCTTTAAATTTTTCTGGTTTGTGTGGTTTATGAACTGATCTTCATATTGGAAATCTTAAGGATCAAGTGCTTGCTTGGAGTTCGTCATTATTTCTATCCACATTTTCCCATTAGTTTAGGATAGCTTTGGCCTTAACCATAATGCCTTGATGGATTTAAGCAGCCGTTAAATTGAACTGGATAGCAGCAAACAAAGCCACAACTGAGGAAATGACACACTACTTTGCCGTATGCCTGTGCGTGGTTTAAATTTAATGCGCCACTCAATCAATTCTGTCTTGGCTGCCCCGCATCGTTGCCTTCATATCCGGAATCTTTTCAATATTGTCGTTTGCATTGCCCGTGAAGAGAAAAACGAACGCGTCATTATCCTTTCACGCATACAAAACGCTGCTGCGTGTTCCTTACTTTGCGTCCTGCTGTGCTCGGACTTTCAGTCCTTTGTTGGGGCATACGTTTTTCGTATTTATATATTTATTTATTTATTGTCATGCCTGTTTATTGTTTTGCCTTTGATTGGCTACGGCTTGGCTGGTCAGGCCAGATACGAGCAGTACTTGAATTTAACCCAAATAAAGTTCATAGGTTCAGTTTTGAGTTTTATTTATAATAATTATTAACAGGGTAAGTTTTTAGTCCTTCACTTTCGCCACATTAATGGCAATTCAGCTTTCTCATGTCCGGCTTTGCCCCTCATTTTGCCTTTTACTTATGCCACATATTTCATCTTTGCATTTTGTATTACTTACCCCCAAAATCCTTCTTATTGGCGTATAGATTTATGGTTTTATGCTTAAATGATTGTTTGTTGTTATTCTTTTTTTTTTTTTGCCCCATAAAATATGTGCACACACAGCAAACACAAAACCCCTCAAATGGCAAATGTAAAAGTGATAATCAAGTTATCAAGCCTTCACATAATTATCTGTGTGGATTTCTTTTCTGTGTATGTGACACAAATATATATTTATTACCGGAAATCACATATTTCCGGCGGGTTCTGGGCCAGACGACGTGCCATTAATGAGCAGCACAATTAAATTTCACTCTCAAAGTGACATAAAAAGGGTAAAAAAAATTATCAATTTATTTTAGGTTTAGTTTGAGGGTTAGGCTATTTGAGACCCTGTTGTTGTCAACATTTAAAAAGTTGACCTGGGAGGCCCAGTTAACTGAAGAAACATTTCCAATTTGACCAAGTATCACTACTTAAATTGCTGTCTAAATGTAGCTGTTATATACATGTGTTTGATGTCAACGGACTTTGCTTGTGATTCAGACAGATTCACCACCTACTATTCTATCACATGTGCACTTCGTTATTCTTTTTCTGTTTTTAGACGAAAAATCATGCTATTAAATTGCAGCGAAATAAGATTTTGTCCTTGTACTTCTACGCTGAAAAAAACAATTTTTTAAAACTATTATTCAAAATGTCTATTTCAAGTAGCATGCAGTCTGGAAAAATCAAAATTGAATTACCTAAAACTGAGATTTTTATTTTCAGAAACAAGATTTATCATCTAATCTGTTTTTATTCTATTATAATTCTCCATTTTCCAAGATTGTCTTATCTAGAAAAAAACTGAGAATATATTTAAGGGTAATATTTTTCCATCTCGGTCGAATTTTGACACTTGGTTTCGGTTTGTAAATTATAATAATAATAATATTGTGAAATAATTAACATTTTTTTCCCACCTAACAATACACCCAAATACAACAAATGCAACCACTTGTCCAAAATGTCATAAAATCCCTTAAGCAGCGGTATCGAAAGATCCTTCTATCAACACTCGCTGCGTTATGATTAAACGGCAATAACGACAAGCCTAAAATGAAAATGAAAGTTCATTTAAACATCTGTTTTCATCGATCGACGAAAAAGAATTTAATATACCGGGTGATCATTTTGTGATTACGGAGATGCAGATGGTTGTGGTTATGCATAAAAGAATGAGTAAAAGTTTTGATCAACTGATTTAACCACATCTCTATTGGTATAGATTCGAGTCCGTCCATACTTATCGTTTTTTAGTTTACCTTACCTAGTTACCTTAAAAATTAAGATTTTCATTAATTACTTTTACCATGTTCTTGTATATTAAGCTTGTTTTGTTTATATTACTACACTCAAACGTGCACATTTCGATAGCTGTCGATAAAAATAGCGTCAGGCTGCTGCATTTTTGAGTCAAATACGATCTGGCAGCACAGATTTCGTTTGGTTGTAGGCTCTGAGACTGTCCCAAATTCAAAGCTGACTGCCAATTTTCTGTATGGCCGAACAACCGGTCTCTGACATAAAATATCAATAACGATCGTACGACAACAATGTTCCCGCTGTATTAACAATCTCACAGAGTGATGGATGCCGCGATTGCTTACGATAGACAACAAGCGGATACGCCAAAAACTCCCTAAGCAGCGTTTGAACCTGTTTGAGCGTAGTTTCAATGTCTTTTTCTTTGCCATTGATTAAACTTGAATCCAGAGACAGAGACAAGGAAATCAATCAACTTTTTCAGGAAATTCTGCTTCCCGGATATCTTAAAACTAAAGCAATAATCGATTTTCCCAATGAATTTTTGAAAAACTTATTATTAGGCAACGGTTTACCCCTTATAAGGTAAAGTATACTCGAAAATATGCCATGCAGAATTAATCGACTGAATTTCGAAGTGATTTAATGCGACTATTTTCGACACATACTTTGCCACTTTCAAATATACTTTTCTGCCCTTTAACTATCCAGGATATAAATTTACAAAATATATGCAAAAATTATAACAACAAAACGGTACGAAATGCGGATGTGTGCGTGCGTGTGAGTGTGTGTGTGCTTGCCTTTATTTTCCCTGGCTTAATATAAAACATCCTGTTGTCGGTTTTCGCCTGCCTATTGTCATGAAAAACCCAACCCAAAGGTGGGTTTTTGTGTAAATTTCTGACTGGCTTAAATTTGTTGCGTTATTTGCGTCATTTCCGCAGCAAATCAAGGCAGCCAAGGCCAACCCTTTTGGGTATAAATTGTCAATAGAATTTAACTCCGGAGTGTGAGTGTGAAAGCGAGTTTAATCAGCCAATCATTTTCATATACATATTTTAACACTTGAATGCATGGCAAAAGAATAAAATGCCAATGCCACTTAAATTGCCCTCAAGTAACAATTATATGCTGAAATGCCAGAGTTGAAAACTATGGGCGTGTAAAAATGCAAAAATAGATAATTTGAGCAAATTGCTGCAAATGTGAGTTTAAAATTTATGAACAAAATTGTTTTGTTTAGTTTATAATGGATAATAAAATTCATAAACTGTTGAAAAAAATATATTAAATATGATGAAAGACTCAAAGTATAACCCACCAAAGTTTTCAAAGAAGAATCATCATAAATGGTATTAATTTTTGATACTTTATGCTTTGTCTTCATTTGAATTTCTAAAACTTATACACAATTTTACGTATAAATCTCACTTAGAATTGAAATGCAGCAAACTAAACGAACCCCACCCCAGCACATATTCCTCTTAGCATTATCGTCCATGCCAAAATTACATTAAGCAGAATTTGACGCTTAACCATAGAGACAACAACAAGCTCTCCAGGCATCATCAAGTTACTTAAGTGATATCAATTTATAAAATTTTTAACTGCATCACATGAGCTTACCCACACACACACACACACACACGCCCTGGCATAAAGTGGCTTCGCTTAGTGGCATGTCAAAAAGGGGCGTGGCGGCAACTTTGAAAGTGCAGCTCAGCCACTTAGCCTGCTTGCAGCTGGCATCACCCCGGGGAAGAAAAATACAGCAATGCGTTCCATCATTGTTGGTTGATTTATTTTTGTTCTTGTTGTCCCCGCATTAATTGTTAACCGTGCAGGACGCTGAAAATTAAAGCCAAAACCAGTAAAAAGCTTACTACGACGCACCTTGGTTTACACACCTTTTTGCACACACAATACACTTAGATACATGACGTTATTTTTAATAAAGGTATGAACGTGATATAATGTAGACTGTTTTGATCTCAGAACTTAAAGAATATTTTGTTCTTTCTTTTTTACAACATAAGAGTAAGAGCAAAAAATTAGTTTTATAAACCAGAAACGAACTTGAAAGAGAGTCTTCATCACGGATTTTAGAAGATTGTATATACTTGATCTTCCCTGTATTTAGTCCAGAAATTTTAAATTTTTTCTGAGTGTACAACCTGTGCCTTTACTTACACCTTGTTTGTACAAATTTTTGCTGTCAGAGCTCCCGGTTTCGTTAGGTAGAATCAGCTTGAGCCGTTCTTGGTATTTTATTTTCATCTTTGTCACTTTTAAAGCCTTGCCACCCAAACAGGCAGGTTGATTTTCACATCGAGACCTATCGTGGCTCTGCAAAATTATGTGCGATCATCAAGCTTTTTGAGAAACTAACTACAGCACTTCAACAGCATTCGAAGTGCCTTTTTAGATTAGCAGCAAACTGATGTCGTTTTTACAAACTTCAGAAAAGTAGTTGATTCTGTAAATCGGCGATGGGCCCTTGGCTCAGGCAGCTCGCTTCGCGATTATTTTGCAGCCACTCAGTCGCACAGAAAATGACGTTGCTTCTGAAAGTATAACAAAATCAAAATGCATGAAAATCCGGCGTCAGACCGCTCAAGCAGATGGCAGCAAAAACAAAATACACGCAGAATGAGCGACCGAGACTTGGACTAACAGATGACTGCTCGTCTAGAGCCTGGCTTATAAGGGTTATTTATAATCTGTTTTTGTGTCGTGGTGTCCCCAGATAAACACCTTCTATGCGACTGCCCTACACTTCATAGAAAACCTGGAAAAACCATTCTACGAAGATCTGGGTTGTCTGGCAAACTTACTCGTAGGGGACCTGGCTTTTTTTATCGACGACTTAAAATGGTTCCCATAGACATCGATAGATATTTTGTGCAGTCTTTTGCTTCGAAGTGCTTCTACCACGAACGACTAAGATTTACAAAGATTTATGTTCATCGTTGCTCTCTTGTCGTGATAATCCACGTCGAAAGTTGTGAAAAACGATTGCACGAAAATTTTCACGAGTTAATTCAATTTTTCTGCCGAGGTAAGTTTTTGATTAATCGTTAATCGATATAAAACGTGGTCACACATCGCTTTTTTCGATAAAAGTCCAAACTTTTTTTTTGGAAAAGACCAATTGTTCCTAAAATGGCTAAAGTGACATAGGTCAGAAACTTAAATTGCAACCCACGTATTTTTAACGTTTACAGATTATTGTTTAAAAATTTTTATACAAATAACAAAACAAAATTAACAAACGAATTATTCTCATAAGCAGCGCGAGTTGTCTTTAAATAAAAACCAAAAAAAAAGTAAAAGCATTTGGTGATTTGTGTTTTATGTTGTTGTTGGTTTTGAACAGAGTTACTAGTTGGCTCAACGGAATTTAATGCTAGTTTGGCCCCCTTTTCCCCCTGATTCTTTTTTTTACATGGAATAGTAGTAGTAAGATAAATATTTATACAGTTTCACATCAAAGCATCTTTTTTCTTCTTTCGCTTAATTCTTTACCATTTGCTTGTCATTTAAGTCAAATAAATGTTACACGCATTCAGCTATTTTTATAAAGCAATTTCAATATGTTGATGATGTACATAAATAGACGCAGGTCTAGCTGAGTGCTGACAATTTGCGTTTCATTTGACACCTTTGCCGAGGCGTAGGCAACAAAAAAATCAGTGTCCTTTTACACCAAAGCCATTTAGATTATCAGTTTTTTCTGATTTTCTCTCTTTTTAGATCTTAGGGTGAAACGGGTGAGTGGGTGCACCATTTCCATTTGTATACTGCCCATGTTACACAATTTGCAAATCCTTTTTAAAGCTCGTGGCGAATTAAGTTAAATTTCACTTGAATGCGGGACCACGTACGTAAGTAAATGGACCGCCGCAAACATAAACTCATTAGCCGAAAATCATTTTCAGTGGAGGGCGCCAATTGGGCAAATATTCAATATGCTGGCCGAACGCCACATGAGATAAACGCAATGCAGCGACGCTTAATTAAGGTTTAGTCGGCAACCGTTTGGCTCTGCCCCCCACCCCCCTCCCCACCCACAACGCAAGTCAATGTAATTATGTGCTAAGTGCTGAAGGCACCAGCCCCAAAATTCATTCAATATCGCACAATGGCCTAAGGCTTTAGAGTTCGAACTGAAGCTAAAATCTGGGCAGAACGAATTATATCAATAAAGCTCAGTGCACATCGGCATTATGAATTTGCAGTGGCAGCTAAGTGGAAGGGAATGCATCATTTGGTTGTGGGGTTGCATATAATGGGGAACAGCACAATGCTCTTAGGTCGGATTTCGAACATGCGTTGCCACGCCGACAGTACTCGTACTATCAAAATCGCTTATTGGCGTTAGAACTCGCTTGAGTAAGACAATGGGTTACGGCTTTTCCAACCTGAGGGTGCATTTTAGGTTAAACATAAGGCTGTAGCCAAGGAGTTTACTTATAGAATTTCATAGCATACTTAACAGAGCAAAAATCACGATTTTTTATTTGAGCAAAAAAATAAACAAATTTATTTCTAACAAAAACTTTTCAGTGAAATGGAGAAATGGAGAAACACATACAAAGCTTACAAATCAAGTTTAAACTCTATCTGTTCTTCGATTCAATTCGAACAACATTTAATTTTTATTTATATAGATCGAACTCATTGACCAGATAAATAAAATAAATCTAAAAAGAAGAAAAT
Organism: Lordiphosa mommai; assembly: GCA_018904225.1. Classification (NCBI taxonomy): domain Eukaryota; kingdom Metazoa; phylum Arthropoda; class Insecta; order Diptera; family Drosophilidae; genus Lordiphosa; species Lordiphosa mommai. The sequence continues at coordinate 255,347 of JAEIFT010000350.1, read as the reverse complement.
TGAACTTTGCTTAACTGTTGACCATTTCTCCAGTGTGTGTGTGTGTGTTTAATGAAATGTAATTTTTTGAATTTTGCTCATTTCTCTTTAACACGCAAGCATCTACTTACATTTTGCTGGCTCAGCAGGGCGACCAGTAGAGAACTGCGGGCGGGTTAAATGTCGCCAGTGTTGACCGGAAAAACGCGGGAAATTAAGGATAATGTAATTTATTGATGCATTGTAAAAGTTAAGCTCCAGTCGCTGTTGCTGTCTCGTATAAATTACAATTTGACAGCCCAGCCAGCCAGCCAGCGAAAGGGAGAAAATGCCTGGGCCAAATAAGGGAAGAAAGGAAGAGCTGTAAAGTCATGCGGGTAGACAAAATGTTCATAATACTTTGTGCCCACAATTTTTCGCACAATTAGCAACTTTGTTGTCGCCACACTCGATTTACATAATTCCTTTAATATAAGTACAATATATATATATGATAATAAAATATAACATCTTTTTGCCTTGCCTCTGCACGTTTTCACATTCACAGAAATTTTTTCTTATTTAGAAAAAATTAATTGTGCGCAAAATTTCAAAATGAAAATATGAAAGTGAATAAAAAACCAAATAAAAAAAATTTGTAAAAATAAAAATTTGAGATTTTTTTGAGACTAGTAACAAGTTGATTAAAAATTAAGGCCAAAAGCGGGTTTGAAACTTGTTACCTGAAAATCGATTCAGACCTTGAACCGAACATTCAAACTTATTGACCTCCTGTGATTTTGATCCTTACACTTCAAGCAATTTATTCCTCTCTTAAAACCAAATTTAAAGTTATTATATTATAATTTTTTTCAAAAAACCAACTCCTCACCTAAATTTCAAAAAAAACTTACTCTTAGAGTTTAACAAGAAACCCGAAACCTCTTTAGGCATTCCAGTGTCCTGGTGCTGACAACCCAGCCACGCCTCCTTGTCTTGTAATGACGTCATTTACATGCTGCTACAACATTCATTAAATGGAGGCAGTCCGCGGCTAGTTCCAGCCAGTTGGCTGTTGCACCAAAGGTGCCTATTACATAAATCATAAGAAGGTCCTTTTTATTTTCTAATTGATCAACTGTGGAGGGCCATGCCAGAATAATCCTGTTGGTAAATGTCAAGGCAGCCGCTTGAAAACATAAATCCAAGTGACGCTAATTGTTTGTTGCAATTACTGCTGCAGTTGTTGCCGCTGTTCAGTTCAGTTACGTGTGCTGACAACAGCATGAAGCAGGGAGGGGGGTAAAACTCGCATGCAAATTTCGTTGCATCTGCTGATGCTGCTGCTGCTGCTGTTGTTGCAGCAAACAATTACTCAAACATTGTTGCATCTGCTCCTGTTGCTGCTGCTGCTGCTGCTGCTCGTTGTGCGTGCTAAATGGCATCCACTCGGGCGCCTAATGATAATCACTCGTCGACCTCTCCTCTCACCTATTTAGTTCATCAGTCCATCCATTTGTTGATGCTTCCTTGCAAGTTGTCTTGTCTCGTCTGGTCTGGTCTGGGCTGTGTTTTAGTACTTCTCTACTTTGATGCTCCTTCATCAATTTCTTAATCAAAACAATCGTAAACAAGTTGCCTTGATGACGGTTATAGTAAAGTGTGTTAAAGAAATGGCAATTAAGCTGGATTGGCCAGGATTTGAAATATGCAATTATTATTAATACATAATAAAACTGGAGTTTTAAATGATTCCTTGATCCGTTTTATTCTAAGTTTTTTTTTGCAATCTTTGACTTTTTTTTACTTTTTCCATTCTATGACTATCACATTCTTTTCGAACTCTATTCTTTTGATAATGCCAGACTTTACCATGATTTAACATATGGGCATTTCCACCGAAAGGTCCACCAACTTTTTGATTTGCATCATCGCATATTTCGATGTCCCGTGCAACATTGAAAATCAACATTTGTTATATGTGAGACGAAAGTACATGCTTTTCCAATTTTGAGGTCAAAAAGAGATTTTTAATACAATTCTCACAAAAAACGAGAAGGCAAAGCTAACTTCGACTGTGCCGAAGTTTTAATACACTTGAAAAACTTTACTTCAACTGATTTAACCGGTAAAATATATATAGGATATAGATATCGGATATTTAAAATTATGAAATCATTGATAATAAAAATTTAATACCATAAAAAAAACTTTCTTAGTAAAACACATTTTCCGACCGATCGGTCCTATGGCAGCTATATGCTATAGTCATCCGATTTTGATAATTTTTTTCAAAATTATGTGAAAGCATATAAAACTAATATATACCAAGATTGGGGACGCTACGATAAAAAACAAAAAGTTTTTTCTCACTAAAAGTGGTTTTTGACCGACCGTTTATATGGCAGCTATATGCTATAGTCATCCGATTTTGATCAATTTTTTCAGAATTGTGTGAAAACATATAAAACAAATATAAACTACGATTGGAGCCGCTACGATGAAAATCAAAAAAGTTTTTCTCACAACGACTTATTTTTCGACCGATCGTTCCAATGGCAGCTATATGCTATAGTGATCCGATTTTGATACATTTTTCCAGAATTATGTGGAAGCATATAAAATTAACATATACCACGATTGGGGACGCTACGATTTAAAACAAAAAAGTTTTTCTAACTAGAACTTGTTCTTAGACCGATCGTTCCTATGGCAGCTATATGATATAGTCATCCGATCCGGCCGGTTCCGACATATTAGTTTCGTGCAGCAAAAAAGAAGACTCTGTGCAAAATTTCAGCTCGATAGCTTTAAAACTGAGAGACTAGTTCGCGTAGAAACAGACAGACGGACAGACGGACAGACAGACGGACAGACGGACGGACGGACAAGCGGAAATGAACTCAGCTTGTTGTCCTGATCAAGAATATATATAGTTTATGGGGTCGGAAATGAATATTTCTATGCGTTACAAACTTCTGGGCAAAATTAATATACACTTTTCAAGTGTATAAAAATTGTGCTGAAAAATTAGAATATTTGTGGTCTTGGTAGTTACATAAAGTTGGTCCCGTGCGACATCTTAAGTGCGAAACTAAAATTTTTTTTTTGGAAATCATCTTTATACTCTTGAAAAGTGTATATTAATTTTGCCCAGAAGTTTGTAACGCATAGAAATATTCATTCCCGACCACATAAACTATATATATTAGGGCGGGTCGATTTGTATGGGGCAAAAAAAATGAAATAGGCGTATAGCAGAATCGCAATCTATGGACAATTCTAAGAACATTTGCCCAAGAAACCACAGGTCTAAAATAAAAACATAGCCGCCGCATTTCAACCTTTAGGTTCATAAATAACACAGGTCAAAAAAATGACCAACATTATGTTGTCCAGCCTTGCTGATATATAAATCTGATAAAGTTATCTGCCCAGATTCCAAAACTGGCTTCGGTTTAGCACCATCGGTTCTTGGTCGCAAGAAATGGCGGGAAAACAAATTTAATACTCTTTTTACTTATTAGTGGCTCTACTTGGCATTCATTTCTGAACTTGTGGTGTCTAAGCGACAGATTATATATCAATGAAAAATTTTTATAGATAAAACGGTCAGAATTGGACTTTTAAGTCGGACTATTCACGATTTATAGTAATATTTTAAAACAAATAATTTACTTTAGGCCAGTGTGGTTGTTTGATTTGTATTTGAACATCCTACCATATGTCGAACTTTTTCTCTAATTATGTAAATTTTTTTGCATTTAAATCAACTTATTTGAAGTTTGGCCTGTTTAAGCCAAAGCAAATATTAAAGTTTATGGGAGGATAACTAGATTAATACTCCAAATTTGTGTAGGAACTATAAAAAAGGCTACTTGATTTCCCATTAGTTATTTACGTCTGGTTTAGTTTTTATAAATTCTATTTTGAACCAAGTAGCCTTTAACCAGTTCCTATACAAATTGTGTGTATTAATCTAGTTATCCTCCCATAAATTTTAATATTTGGTGCATAAACAGGCCAAAACTTTGCTAAATAAGCTGATATAAATAAAAGAAAAGTTCGGCCATATGCTAAGGATGTTCAAATACAAATCAAAAAACCACACTGGTCTAAACAACTATTTGTTTAAAAATATTACTATAAATCGTGAATAGTCTGGTTTTTAGGTCCAATTCTGACCCTATTGGCTATAATTATATTCCATTGATATGTGCTCTGTCGTATAAGCACCAAAATTTCACAAACTATTGTCGAGTAGGGCCACTAACACGTTAAAATTAGTTTACATTTTTTATAGCATTAAATTAGTTTTTCCGCCATTTCTTGCGACCAACAACCGATGGAGCTAAACCGAAGCCAGTTTTGGAATCTGGGCAGATAACTTTAACATATTTATATACCAGCAAAGCTGGACAACACAATGTTGGTCATTTTTTTGACCTGTGTTATTTATGAACCTAAAGGTTGAAATGCGGCTGCCAAGTTTTTATTTTAGACCTAGTCTAATAAATGTTCTTAGAATTGTCCATAGATTGCGATTCAGCTATACGCCCTATTCAAAAATAAATCGACCCGCCTAATATATATTCTTGATCAGGACGACGAGCTGAGTTCAATTCCGTCTGACCGTCTGTCCGTCTGTCCGTCTGTCTGTTTCTACTAGTCTCTCAGTTTTAAAGCTATCGCTATATATAGCTATATATATATAAGCTATAATTTTGCACAGAGTCTTCTTTTTACTGCACGCAACTAATATGTCGGAACCGGCCGGATCGGATGACTATATTATATAGCTGCCATAGGAACGATCGGTCTAAGAACTAGTTCTAGTGAGAAAAACTTTGATGTTTTCCATCGTAGTGGCACAAATCTTGGTGTATGTTAGTCTTATATGCTTCCACATAATTGTGAAAAAATTTATCAAAATCGAATGACTATATCATATAGCTGCCATATAAAGGGTCTGTCAAAAAACTAGTTCTAGTGAGAAAAACTGTTTTGTTTTTCATCGTAGCGTCACTAATCTTGGTATATGATAGTTTTATATGATTTCACATAATTCTGGGAAAATGTATCAAAATCGGATCACTATAGCATATAGCTGCCATAGAAACGGTCGGTCAAAAAACAAGTTCTAGTGAGAAAAACTTTTTTGTTTTCCATCATATCGTCACCAATCTTGGTAGATATTAGTTTTATATGCATTTACAAATTTTTAAAAAATTTATAAAAATCGGATCACTATAAGCACGATGAAAATGATTTGTCTAGAAAAGTTTTTTTATGGCATCCTATTTTTATCAGGGCTGCAAACCCCTCTAATTTCGACAGGGGTTCGGTTGGGGTTCGAACCTTACCTGCAGGTACTCCCAACCTTCCAATGCGTTCGGTCGGGTCGTTCAGTTTCATATATTTATGTCATAAAATGCTCTTTTCAACTGCAGCAGTTTTGGAGTAAGCCGGAAATCCTGAATGACAATGTCTTTTTGTAGCCATGAAACCTGCAAAAAAAACGGCCACTTTTGGCTTATAAATAAGAGATGACCTTTATCGGCGTATCCGTGATTTAGTAACTGTGATTGGCCATATCGGCGTAACTGTGATTAAGTCACAGTGACTTGATAGTCACCAAATCACACTGTTGCTTTTTATATGCAGTCACTGTGATTTGATGATTGCCAGTGGCAGTGACCGCCGGTATGTCTCATCCCTAACTTATAGTTTGGCCGAACATATTTATACATTTCCGCGTTTTTAGTTTAAATAGGACCGCCACAGCACGGTTTTGACTGGTTATTATAGGAGTGATATGCAAAATTTTTAAATTGTGACTTGGATAAAAAAATGAAGAAATTTTAAATGACGTACAACTTTTCCTTGTATTCACCGTGCCGTTGAATCTCCGTACGATCAAAATAATACCCAGAAATACGGTTTCGGATGCAAATTGAATTACCTTGCTTGAGTTTTATGTCCAGTCTTTTGTTGCGGACGGTAAGAATGTCGCCGTCCATACATGGGCATATGAATGGATACATTTTTGTTCATAATTATAAAATATTTTTTACCATCAAAGTGCAAAAATAAAAATAAATTCTGTTCTTGCAGTTTTTTAGAACCGAACCCCATCAATTAGAAATTTGGGTTAGGTTCGGGTTCGCGTTCTCGTGATTATTTTCAATGGGGTTCGGTTCCCGGTTCGGTTCAGGCATCACCAGAACCTGAACCGAACCGGTTCTGAGGTTCGGTTCCGGACCGGTTTGCAGCCCTGATTTTTATGATCAATGATTTAAAATTTTTACACTGAAAAGTGAAATTGCAGAACGAAATATGACAAAATATATTGATCGGACGCGACGGTTCAATGTCGTCCGTCGTCCGTCTGCCGTTGTGTCCGTTGTCCGTCCCGTCTGTCTGTTGTTTCTCGCGAACTAGTCCCTATAAAGCTATAATTTCGAGAGTCTTATTTACCGCAAAATTTAGGTGCCAGCGATCGGTGGAAGTCTAGTAAGAAAAACTTTTTATTTCCATGTTAATCTATATATTTAAGATGATTTACATATTTGGAAAAAATTTATTAAAAATTAAATAGCTATACTGCCATATAAACGGTCGCTAAAAAAGTTCAGAAAAAACTTTTTTATTCACGTAGCGAACAATCTGAGATATAGTTTATATTCAACACAATGAAGATTTTATCAAAACGAGATGACTACTATATCATAGGACGACGATCGAAAATGTGTTTTACTAAGAAAAAGTTTTTAGGTATCAAATTTTATTATCGATTATAAAATTTTAAATTATATATTATATATATTTACCGTTAAATCAATATAAATTTTTCAAGGTATTAAAACTTGATCGAGTTACTTTCTTTAATATCTGATATCTATATCCTATATATATTTTACTGGTTAAATCAGTTGGCGTAAAGTTAAAGTAAAAGTTAAAGTGTATTAAAACTTCGGCACAGTCGAAGTTAGCTTTGCCTTCTCGTTTTTTATTTATATACACTTGAAAAGTGTATATTAATTTTGCCCAGAAGTTTGTAACGCATAGAAATATTCATTTCCGACCACATAAACTATATATATTCTTGATCAGGACGACGAGCCGAGTTCAATTCCGTCTGTCCGTCGGTCCGTCTGTCCGTCTGTCTGTCTGTCTGTTTCTACGCGAACTAGTCCCTCACTTTTAAAGCTATCGCGCTGAAATTTTGCACAGAGTCTTCTTTTTACTGCACGCAACTAATATATCGGAACCGGCCGGATCGGATGACTATATCATATAGCTGCCATAGGAACGATCGGTCTTAGAAATAGTTCTAGTGAGAAAAACTTTTTTGTTTTCCATCGTAGCGTGTTATGTACAATTCCTGCCAGATTGAGATTTAATTGATATCATACACGCTCTAAGTTAGTTATGGGTTATTTGAATCAGAACGGTCGTTTAGACTCAAGCGTATTTCAATGACTGCATAATCAGGCTTGCACTACGATAAGTAAAAAGCTCTGAGAGAGTAGAACTGTCACTTTGACGTCTATAAAGCTCTCCCCCGTCTCTTGAGGCTAGGTTTGGCAACGATCATCCGTTTACCAGCGTGTTCTTTTCGATTTGGCTGCTGAAGTGATTGGTCTAGTTTTAGACCTTATCTAAAAGAAAAATATTAAGTTTTTTGGTTTCGATATTGGCAATGTTAATCCAAAAATATCTCTGCCATCCCAATGTGAGCATATTTGTGCATAAATAAATATTATTTATTTATTTCTGAAATTGCAAGAAGAAAATTTCTCTGGTGTAAGTAAATTATTTTGCATAATTTTCACATACACCATAACCTTAAAGAAAATTTTCGCAGTGGCTAAGATTTAGTTATCTGGCTTTCCCTCGTGCTATTTGAAACATTTAAGCGGTCGCACAAGCAGCTAAATAGAGATTTCCAATAAATCTACTAGCTCCGGTGCATCAGGTAATATAAAAATTCAAGTCCAAATCGACAGAACGCTAACTAAATTATTTCTCAGCACACCACACTTTAAATGTTTGGAAATTCCTCGATCAAAGTCCATTCAAAGACGTTTGAATAATCTGATCTTCAACCCCTCCACCCTTGGGTGAGAATTTGCACCAAAAGGTGTGGCCAGCAAGTGGATATTATTGTCAACAGTTGGAGGGCCCTCAAAAAAGTTCAACACAACCTGAAAACCACGACTTTAACTATCAGTGCAAATTCGAAATATCGGGCAGTGAACGTTATTTAAAATCGTCAAAGTTGCTTAAAAACCAAATAACAGTGCGAAACCGTCAAGCAGAGAAAATTTGCAAAAATCAATCAAATTTCACATATTGAATGCAGTTTTTTTTTTCAAATTTATTTAATATTCTTTTTGTGGCATAATTATTTTTTTAAATTTTTTTTTTTGTGATTTGCAAAGCGAACCAAAACTACAATCATAGTGTGACAAGTCTACAAGTAAAAGCAAAGTATTTTCATACAAATACTCACATATGTGTATCGCCCCAGTGCATAAAAGAAAATATCTTCCACCCACACATATGCAACTTTAGACCAGTGAATCTAATACAAAACAAACGCAACACACAATCTAAAACAAAATGTTCTAATCAATAACTCGCTTTTTTCCCAAATCCAATAACTTAGCCATGGTGCAATAATCAATAAAATTCTAAAAAATCCCAATACAGTAAACCATCAACGAACTTGGAGGCCTTCAACGTTTCATCAGATGGGTGAGTTACCTTTGACCTGCTTATATTTTATTTGATTTTCCCACCATGCAAAATAAAGTAAAGTGAAACACAAAGAGAAGTGCTGTGTGATACCAATTTTGATAAGCTTTTTGCTTATCTACTTAAGAGAAACCGAAGAGAGTGCAGATCAATCAGCTGTGGCTCAGTACCTATAACAAGCTCGCTAATAGCACACATGCATTCGTATACTTTTGTTCTCTCTTATCTTCAACTTTTCCCTTTTGATATTTAAAACGTAAACAATTTGAATTGTCTGCTTTATCAGCAGCTCGAGAAATTAAATTAATATCCCCGTTCATTTTGCATTCTTTTGTTTTGATCGCGAAATTTACTTTTATTAAACAACAACAACTGAGCCTATAACAATTTAGTTTTGGTTCGCAATGCAAAAACACACACACTAAATACATACAAATATACAAAGCCAAATATTAACTCGGCTAACCTGTGAAGCTGATGAACAGCTGATCATTTGTGCATCCATAAGCTATGGCCTGTGTATAGCCAACAAATCTTATAAATATCTGTGAAAATCATTTCTATTAATTTTTATGAAATTATCTTGGCCACTTTTTTTGTAATAAGCTTATATAAATGAATTATGAATTTATTTTGGATTAAATTAAATTTAATGTTTATTTTTGTGAAATGAAGTTTGTTTTGAAATCTATATTTTGGTTAAACTTTAATAAATTGTAATCAATCATGAAGATCTAAAGTGAAACATTCCTTGGAGGTTGAAGGGTTGAATAAGACGGTGTAAAGAAACCGTATTCGGGATTTTCCACAAAATGTTCGCTGCCGGAAAATCAAAGGTAGGGTGGGTGCAGAAGCGAAGCTACAGTCCATCGTAGTAGCTTAGGAATGTAGGCCTGTTTTCTCTCTCTCTCTCGCTCTCTCTCTCCTCTCTTCTCTCTTAATAATCAGTTTTGTATCTATTCTTTCTCCCATTCTATTATTTAGTATCTATGTGTATTATCAAAGGCTTTTAGGGATTCTTTTAATGTGTATTGTGGGAGTGTTAGTGGACTGAGTCAAAGAACCCCCCCAGCCGATTGCTATGCTAGTCGCATTATAGAGTCCCAAATGACAATTTCCCTAACACATTTCGCCCACATCCGTTCATTCTATTCATGGGTAAGGTTGCTTTAGTCATATGATATACCAAGGACATCGGGTATATTCGGGACAGCTAAAGATCGCTTACCATTAATAGAGGAACTCATTTGCACTAAGCTAACAAACGTGTTAATTTGAGAAGATGTTTGATATTTTTATGTCTGCAAATTCTTGGTATGAGTTTGTAAGTTATTTGTGTGAGTGATGGTGATATGCAGCCTTGGGTGGGCATATCACTTGGACCATTCAGCAGTATAGCTGGTATGGGTACATTACATATTTGGTGCCCAACGGGTGGGGCTAGTAGTTATCAAATTTTCCGAAATTTATTTTCAGCTAGTTCCATTTCTTCTTAGAATTCCCGACTTCTTTATATTTTTCCACTTTTCCTAACTTTATAAAATTTTTAATTTCCTTCTATGGGCATTTGGATTGAAATATCTATAAGGCTGCTGGATTTACGAAATTTGGCCACGATCGAATTATCGTCCGCTTCCTATTTGTTTAATTCCTAATGCTTAAAACTGATAATTATGAAGCAACTATTTCATCTCTTATTGGCACTTGAGCTATAGCCTTTTCTTTTAAATTGTGGCTTGAGCGGATTTTGATCTGGAGGCTGCTAGCCTTTTGATTAACCCTTAAGATTGGAAATCATTATTAATTTTTTTGGCTGTAGTTCGACTCTCAATATAATTTTACTTCTTCAGGATTTTTTTTGTAAACAATTTTGTACTTCCTATTATGTTGTTGTTAGGTAGGAAAACGTTCTAAAGCAATGGTCTTTGGTTATGTCCACTAACCTTAACAACAAATGGGTAGCAAACTTGCAACTTAGCTAATACCTGGTTTTCCTGAGTCTAAAACAGCATTGTGCTTACGCAATAAAAAGGCTTGAGATCTCCCTTAGAGTGCAGAGCCTACACTTATCACCACCTTATTTAACCCAACAAACCAAAAAGGAATAATTACACCGTGTGACAGTGAAAATATACTTTTGAAATGACCTATCGTACGCTGTAGAGGAGGTCGAGTATAGCATTTCCTCATACTTAGTTAAGAAATATAATTTAAATTTCCCGTCAGGCATAAACATAGTATACTTTTACTTGCACACACTAAAATGTAAGCACACTAAAAATAAATCAAAGTTTACTTATACTGACACTCAACTATGTTAAAAAATGAAAAACAGACAAGGTGTGCTCTGAAATCTGCGAATAGCGTCGTCAAATGGTAACCAAAATTATTGGGACCAGCTGTGTTTAACGTAGAATTGAATGGACTTTACCATAAAGTTTAGAAAAAATCGCTTAGAACAAAATAGTTAAACCAATGGTGGGTAAAGTTGAAATTTCATAAAAATTTGACATTTCCATAACTGTAACCCGCATTTCTCAGCCATCGCGTTGAATTTATATAACCACTGATTACAATATATTAGATTCATTCCGTTGCTATCAGAATTTTTCGTGACGGTTGAAACAATCGGACGGTCAATGCGCGAATTATTTCAACTTAATGGAGTAAAAACAAAAAACGGTTTTTGGGCCATAACTTCAGATTTTGGGGGTGTATTGAGCAAACTAAGTATGAGGAAATGCTATACTCGACCAGCCCCACAATCTGCACTGGGTCTCGTGAAAAGTATATTCAAAATTTTTGGATTTGTAACACTGTGTTATTATGAAAATTTTTGTCGTTCTTATAAAGAATTTTTTTAAATCTATATACCCAACATGGTTCTGGTACGTAGTAACGAAAACTTAAACCAAGAGTTAGTTACATACGTTAATGAAACCAATGAATGCAAAATTTGCAAATCTCTTTTGCATGTGCAATTTCAAGTCAATTGGTCACAAACCCTTAGCCACAAACTCATTAGCTGCAAACCCAGTTTCTATTAATCCACTTACAAAAATCCACCTGCTGCAATGCAGCTAACCCAACCCAATAGCAAAAAAGACTTAGGAGCAATTCGAAATCACACTTCACTCGGAGCAAATCGAAAACTAAAACCCCGAGCAGACCTGGTGTTCTAGAGGCACCTACACCTGATTTAAACATTACACATATTTTGGATGCCACATCCAACAATGACGAGATTACACATCCGGTTCGTAAAGGTCGCCCCTCAAAGCAGCACCAGACACTAGTTCGTCACAATACGAATCCCCGCAAGACTTCTTCCAAACAAACATTAAATAGCCAACAAATTTCTGAGGATATAGAGCTTCTTATCAATCGTAAGCTTTCTGAGATGAATATTGGTATCCTCGAACAAAATCGGGCGCAGCAACCACAAGCGCAGGCACAAAGCTTACACGGTAGAACATCAGTAATTTCTTCACCTGAACAAAATATAAACTATGATTTAATTTGCGCCAGAATGGAAGACCTCATCGAGCGTAGGTTAGCAAATTTACATAGCCCTAGACCCCAAGCGAATACTAATAGACAGCAGCAACAGCCACAGTTCTTAGAGCCCTCCAGCAATTTTTCCTTGTCACCTAGACATAGTTATGCGACACAAAGCTTGAGCCAAGAAAAAGTAACTCAGATTATACAAGGATGGAATGTAAAGTTCGATGGTTCATTTAAAGGCCCTACGGTTCAGGAGTTTTTGTACCGAATAAAAGCGTTAACTGGAGATTGCCTTAGAAACGATTTTTCGGAACTTGCACATTTTACTAGTTGGGAAGGCCAGAGAATGGTACTGGAGATACCGTAAAGAGGCAAATGTTATTGATTGGGAAGAGTTCTGTGAAGCTTTTAAAAATCAATATCACGACAATAAGGACGATGACTCTATTATGGAAGAGATGAGGGCACGAAAGCAAAGAGAGGCGAATTATTTGACACCTTTATGATGAATTTATGAACCTTTCATCTGCCTTTCGATTCCACTAGACGAATACAGGCTAGTTCAACAGTTAAAAAGGAATTTGGTGCCAGAATATCGTCAGGCATTACTATACGTTTCTGTCCTGTCTGTTGCTCATCTTCGCCAACTTGTGCATTTACGCGAAAACTTATTGAGTGAGAATGACTGCAAACGTTCTGCCAAGTCCAATGTTGGGCCTAAGAACTATAATCGTGCAGTTTCAGCAGTCGAAGAGCAAGATGTTTCATCCGCTCCAGATTCTGAGTCAAGTATCGATGCCCTACAACATTCACCTAAAACTTATGTTTGCTGGAATTGTGACCAGCCAGGTCATGTGTGGGATATGTGTGAAGAGCAACGCACCCTCTTTTGTTACGGTGTGGAGCAAAAGAAGTCTACAAACCACAATGTGTCGTATGAAAAAACGATCGGAAAACTTCCGAAAGGGACCATCCTCCAACAACAATCGGATGGCTCCCAAATAAAATCAGAATCTACAAAAAAGTCTTCACTGATTTGTCCTTCTGAGCAATCTCTTTTAAAAATTGCCAAGGCAAACAGTGAACAAACACATTTTTCTCAGACAGTACAAATAATTTAAACACCCGTATTTTGAAACCTATTCCACCATATCACGAACGATTTAAGCGATACATGGAGGCACGAGCAAGAATTTTCGATTCGGAAATTCACTGCGTAAGATACAAACCAAAACGATCAACCTTGCGGATGCGCGAGTTTAGAGGAAAACTTAAAACTGTCCGAAAACTGCTTGTTTCAGCGGTTGTTAATGATAGAACAGATGGCCGTCTCTATGCGCAGGTAAAATTTTTAGATTTTATAGAACTAGGCTTACTCGATACAGGGGCCAACGTTAGCTGTTTAGGCGAAAGTTTAGCTAGTATGGACTGGACTAGGTATCCCCAATTTCGAAAACTATCATCCAGTATAAAAACAGCTGATGGCAAAAAGTCACCCTGTTCTAGGTCAAATTTCTGTCGAAGTTGAGTACAAAGACTCTAAACACCCTATAACATTTTTTGTTATTCCATCTATTTCTAAAAGAGTCATTTTAGGAATTGATTTCTGGAAAAAATTTAATCTCGCTCCCGGATTGATATCGTCAATTGAGTCACCTGAAGCAGGCGCAGATACTTCATCTGAAAAAAAGATACCCTTTAACTGCATCGCAAAACAGCGCCTACAAGCCGTGATAAATCTTTTTCCCAATTTTGAACATCAAGGGCTTGGCCAAACCACCTTGCTAAGACACGAAATAGATGTTGAAGCAGCAAAACCGGTCAAACAGCGTTTCTACCCAGTCTCTCCAGCTGTAGAAAACTTAATGTATAAAGAGGTAGATAGAATGCTAGCGTTAGGGGTAATTGAGAAGTCGCACAGTCCTTGGAGTTCTCCAATGAGACTTGTACTTAAGCCAGGCAAGGTTCGCTTATGTCTTGACGCCCGTAAGATCAACGAAGTAACAAAAAAGATGCGTATCCGCTTCCGAGCATTGAAGGTATCTTTGCTAGGTTGCCGAAGGCAAATATAATTACTAAAATTGATCTTAAGGACGCCTTTTGGCAAATCCCCTTAACTCCAGAGTCGAAAGCTATTACTGCATTTACAGTTCCGGGACGTCCGCTGTACCAATTTACAGTAATGCCCTTCGGGCTTTGTAATGCGCCACAAACCATGTGCCGCTTAATGGACGAGTTAATCCCGGCAGATCTAAAATACTGCGTTTTCGGTTATTTAGACGACTTATGTGTGGTCTCCGAGGATTTTGATTCACATTTGTCGGTCTTGGTTCGTTTATCGGACCAATTTCGCAAAGCAAATTTAACCCTCAATGTGGTCAAAAGTGAATTTTGCGTTACAGAAGTACCATACTTGGGTTACGTAATTGGCAATGGAGGCATTTCGACGGACCCTGCGAAAGTTGCGTCAATTAAGGCATGGCCAGCCCCAAAAACTTTAAGACAAGCCAGAGGATTTCTCGGTTTGGTAGGATGGTACCGGCGTTTTATAAACAATTTTGCCGAGGTCACATTTCCCATAACCGAGCTATTATCCACAAAAAAGAAATTTGTGTGGACTGATGCAGCTCAGCTGGCTTTTGAAAACCTCAAAAATCTGCTTACTTCTGCACCTGTCCTCATCAATCCCGATTTTAGTAAAAATTCTTCGTGCACTGCGACGCCAGCGACTATGGTATTGGTGCTGTGTTGGTGCAGAAGACTGACGATGACATTGAACAACCTATAGCGTTTATGTCAAAAAGCTTAATACAGCACAACGCCAATACAGTGTCACTGAGCGCGAGTGCCTTGCTGCACTTGAAGCCATTGAAAGATTCCGATGCTACCTAGAACTGCAAGCATTTGAGGTCATTACCGACCACGCCAGTTTAGTTTGGCTAATGAAACAGCCTAATTTGAAAGGAAGGTTGGCTCGTTGGGCCATGAAACTGCAGGGGTACAAGTTTTCTGTAAGCCATAGGCGAGGTCGTGATAACATTGTTCCCGATGCGCTATCGAGGATACACTGCGAAGAAATATCGACTTTAGAGGTGATTGAACCTGAAATTGACCTTAACTCTCCGCATTTTGAAGACCCAGATTATAAAGATTTGAAAGGAAGGATTTTACAACATGAAGGTAAATTTCCTGATTTAAAAATTGTAGACCACTTTGTTTATATCAGAACCCAGCACGATGACGGCAATGAGAGTTGCAGGCAGTCCATGTGGAAGCTTTGGGTTCCAGCAGGGTTGACTTGTGAAGTAGTAAAAGAGCACACGATGTAGTGATATCTTCCCACGGAGGTATGGCAAAAACACTGGAGTTGATAAGAAGAAACTTTTATTGGCCAGGGATGGTATCTCAAGTGCGTGAATACATCCGCAACTGTGAGATTTGTAAATCAACTAAAGCGCCTAACCATACGCTTAAGCCACCCATGGGTAAAGCCACCGTATCCATTCGACCATTTCAACGATTATATGTAGATATTTTAGGGCCATATCCACGAAGTAAGGCAGGGCATATAGGATTGCTTATTGTCCTTGATCACCTATCCAAATTTCATTGGTTATGTCCATTGAAAAAATTTACAGCTTCTGCTATCCAAGAGTATCTACAAAATCACATATTTTTTGCATATGGTATCCCAGAGGTAATAGTTAGCGATAACGGTTCACAATTTAAATCGGCTGATTTTAATGCGTGGTTGACTTCCCTTGGTATTGCTCATGTTTACACAGCGCTATACTCACCTCAATCAAACGCATCTGAACGCGTGAATCGTTCAATAATAGCAGCGATTCGTTCGTATCTACAAGAGGACCATAGGGAGTGGGATTTGCATACATACGCAATTAGTTGTGCTTTACGAAATTCTGTTCACCAAAGTATAGGTTGCTCTCCATACCATGCACTTTACGGTTTCGACATGGCGACTCATGGATCCCATTTTAAGCTGTTGAAGACGTTAAACCTTCTGGATGAGTCGGAAAACGTTCTTGAACGAGACGATCAACTAAAACTGCTTCGCAAAAAATTAAGACAAAATATCGCTCAAGCATATGACCAAAGTGCTCATTATTACAACCTCCGGACTAGAGATGTATCTTTTGCAGTAGGCCAGGAAGTGTTTAGACGTAACTTCTCTCAGAGCAACTTTCAGAAAAATATAAACGCTAAACTTAACCCACAGTGGATAAAGGCAAGAGTTAGAGAGAAGTTAGGAAACAGTTTTTATGCTCTGGAAGATCTGCAAGGACGATTACAGGGTACATTTCATGCCAAAGACATAAGGCAGTAATTGCCTTTCTTCAAGTTAGTTCCCCGAATAAAAATCAGTGGAACTTACTTGTGGTTGTTATGTACAATTCCCGCCAGTTTGAGATTTAATTGATAGCATATACGCTCTAAGCTAGTTATGGGTTATTTGAATCAGAACGGTCGATTAGACTCAAGCGTATTTCAATGACTGCATAATCAGGCTTGCACTACGATAAGTAAAAGCTCTGAGAGAGTAGAACTGTCACTTTGACGTCTATAAAGCTCTCTCCGTCTCTTGAGGCTAGGTTTGGCAACGATCATCCGTTTACCGGCGTGTTCTTTTCGATTTGGCTGCTGAAGTGATTGGTCTAGTTTTAGACCTCATCTGAAAGAAAAATATTAAGTTTTTTGGTTTCGATATTGGCAATGTTAATCCAAAAATATCTCTGCCATCCCCAATGTGAGCATTTTTGTGCATAAATAAATATTATTTATTTATTTCTGCGAAATTTGCAAGAAGAAAATTTCTCTGGTGTAAGTAAATTATTTTTCATAATTTTCCCATACACCTTAACCTTAAAGAAAATTTTCGCAGTGGCTAAGATTTAGTTATCTGGCTTTCCCTCGTGCTATTTGGAACAATTAAGCGGTCGCATAAGCAGCTAAATAAAGATTTCCAATAAATCTACTAGCTTCGGTGCATCAGGTAATATAAAAATTCAAGTCCAAATCGACAGAACACTAACTAAATCATTTTCTCAGCACACCACACTTTAAATGTTTGGAAATTCCTCGATCAAAGTCCATTCAAAGACGTTTGAATAATATATTCTTCAACCCCTCCACCCTTGGGTGAGAATTTGCACCAAAAGTTGTGGCCAGCAAGTGGATATTATTGTCAACAGTTGGAGGCCCTCAAAAAGTTCAACACAACCTGAAAACCACGACTTTAACTATCTAGTGCAAATTCGAAATATCGGGCAGTGAACGTTATTTAAAAATCGTCAAAGTTGCTTAAAAACCAAATAACAGTGCGAAACCGTCAAGCAGAGAAAATTTGCAAAAATCAATCAAATTTCACATATTGAATGCAGTTTTTTTTTCAAATTTATTTAATATTTTTTTGTGGCATAATTATTTTTTTAATTTTTTTTTGTGATTTGCAAAGCGAACCAAAAACTACAATCATTGTGTGACAAGTCTACAAATAAAAGCAAAGTATTTTCATACAAATACTCCCATATGTGTATCGCCCAGTGCATAAAAGAAAATATCTTCCACCCACACATATGCAACTTTAGACCAGTGAATCTACTACAATACAAACGCAACACACAAAATAAAACAAAATGTTCTGATCAATAACTTGCTTTTTCCCAAATCCAATAACTTAGCCATGGTGCAATAATCAATAAAATTCTAAAAACCCCAATACAGTAAACCATCAACGAACTTGGAGGCCTTCAACGTTTCATCAGATGGGTGAGTTACCTTTGACCTGCTTATATTTTATTTGATTTTTCCACCATGCAAAATAAAGAAAAGTGAAAACAAAAGAGAAGTGCTGTGTGATACCAATTTTGATAAGCTTTTTTGCTTATCTACTTAAGAGAAACCGAAGAGAGTGCAGATCAATCAGCTGTGGCTCAGTACCTATAACAAGCTCGCTAATAGCACACACGCATGCGTATACTTTTGTTCTCTCTTATCTTTAACTTTTCCCTTTTGATATTTAAAACGTAAACAATTTGAATTGTCTGCTTATCAGCAGCTCGAGAAATTAAATTAATATCCCCGTTCATTTTGCATTCTTTTGTTTTGATCGCGAAATTTACTTTTATTAAACAACAACAACTGAGCCTATAACAATTTTGTTTTGGTTCGCAATGCAAAAACACACACACTAAATACATACAAATATACAAAGCCAAATATTAACTCGGCTAACCTGTGTAGCTGATGAACAGCTGATCATTTGTGTCCATAAGCTATGGCCTGTGTGTAGCCAACAAATCTTATAAATATCTTTGAAAATCATTTCTATTAATTTCTATAAAATTATCTTGGCCACTTTTTTTGTAATAAGCTTATATAAATGAATTATGAATTTATTTTGGATTAAATTAAATTTAATGTTTATTTTTGTGAAATGAAGTTTGTTTTGAAATCTATATTTTGGTTAAACTTTAATAAATTGTAATCAATTATGAAGATCTAAAGTGAAACATTCCTTGGAGGTTGAAGGGTTGAATAAGGCGGTGTAAAGAAACCGTATTCGGGATTTTCCACAAAATGTTCGCTGCCGGAAAATCAAAGGTAGGGTGGGTGCAGAAGCAAAGCTACAGTCCATCGTAGTAGCTTAGGAATGTAGGCCTGTTTTCTCTCTCTCTCTCGCTCTCTCTCTCCTCTCTTCTCTCTTAATAATCGGTTTTGTATCTATTCTTTCTCCCATTCTATTATTTAGTATCTATGTGTATTATCAAAGGCTTTTAGGGATTCTTTTAATGTGTATTGTGGGAGTGTTAGTGGACTGAGTCAAAGAACCCCCCCAGCCGATTGCTATGCTAGTCGCATTATAGAGTCCCAAATGACAATTTCCCTAACACATTTCGCCCACATCCGTTCATTCTATTCATGGGTAAGGTTGCTTTAGTCATATGATATACCAAGGACATCGGGTATATTCGGGACAGCTAAAGATCGCTTACCATTAATAGGGGAACTCATTTGCACTAAGCTAACAAACGTGTTACTTTGAGAAGATGTTTGATATTTTTATGTCTGCAAATTCTTGGTATGTGTTTGTAAGCTATTTGTGTGAGTGATTGTGATATGCAGCCTTGGGTGGGCATATCACTTGGACCATTCAGCATATTAGGATGTTAAAAAAAATAATAAAAAAAAAAATATATATATTAGTTTTTTATGCTTTCTACATAATTTTGAAAAAATGTATCAAAAACGGATGACTATAGCATATAGCTGCCATAGGACCGATCGGTCGGAAAAGTGTCTACTAAGAAAAGTTTTTTTTATGGTATCAAATTTTTATTATCAATGATTTAAAAATTTTAATTATCTGATATCTATATTCTATATATATTTTAAATCAGTTGGAGTAAAGTTTTTCAATGTATTAAAACTTCGGCACTGTCGAAGTTAGCTTTGCCTTCTCGTTAATATATATAAATCAATATAGCAAAAACGGCGCCAAAAAATGTTAAAGTAACATCCAATAGTTTTTTAAAATTGGCTGTGTTTTGTTATTATGTGAAAATAAATACATTTAAATTATCTGTTGACTTCAAAACTTATACTTTGCTTATTTATATAAATTATTATTATGTACATAATAATTATGATGGAGAAAAATGTCGCATGCGACTTGTCCAGTGCGAAAATACTGAAAATGGAATTAAAACGAGAAGGCAAGCTAACTTCGACTGTGCCGAAGTTTTTAATACACTTGAAAAACTTTACTCCAACTGATTTAACCATAAAATATATATAGGATATAGATATCAGATATTAAAAAATTTTAAATCATTGATAATAAAAAATAGGATACCATAAAAAAACTTTCTTAGTAAAACACATTTTCCCGACCGATCGGTCCTATGGCAGCTATATGCTATAGTCATCCGATTTTATAAATTTTTTAAAAATTTGTAAAAAAGCATATAAAACTAATATCTATCAAGATTGGTGACGATACGATGGAAAACAAAAAGTTTTTCTCACTAGAACTTGTTTTTTTTGACCGACCGTTTTATATGGCAGCTAAATGCTATAGTGATCCGATTTTGATACATTTTTCCAGAATTATGTGAAATCATATAAAACTAGCATATACCAAGATTAGTGACGCTACGATGAAAAACAAAAAAGTTTTTCACTAAAACTTATTTTCCGACCGATCGTTCCTATGGCAGCTATATGATATAGTCATCCGATTTTGATAAATTTTTTTCGAAATTGTGTGGAAGCATATAAAACTGATATATACTACGATTGGTGACGCTACGATGAAAAACAAAAAAGTTTTTCCCACTAGAACTAGTTTTTTGACCGACCCTTTATATGGCAGCTATATGATATAGTCATCCGATTTTGATAAATTTTTTCACAATTATGTGGAAGCATATAAAACTACAATGGAAAACAACAAAGTTTTTCTAACTAGAACTAGTTCTTAGACCGATCGTTCCTATGGCAGCTATATGATTGAGTCATCCGATCCGGCCGGTTCCGACATATTAGTTGCGTGCAGTAAAAAGAAGACTCTGTGCAAAATTTCAATAGCTTTAAAACTGAGAGACTAGTTCGCGTAGAAACAGACAGACGGACAGACGGACGGACGGACAGACGGAATTGAACTCAGCTCGTCGTCCTGATCAAGAATATATATAGTTTATGTGGTCGGAAATGAATATTTCTATGCGTTACAAACTTCTGGGCAAAATTAATATACACTTTTCAAGTGTATAAAAAAGTAAATATTTTTTTTTTTTTGGTAAATTAAAACTGTTTTTGAGGTACATCAATGTACAACATTAAAAAAATTTAACTAATTACAATATTGCCTCAGGTTTCGCTGAAATCGGCTTGTCAATTGTTGGTCCCGAAAACCACTTCTGTTTTTTTTTTGCCTTGATTTTTTAACTATCTTGAAAAGTAAAAATTGCCCAAAATCAATCTTAGCACCAATTTTAGGGCCAATTATGAGCTAAAAGTTAGGCTTTTGTCAAAACAAAAATTCGATTTATATTGAATTTTTTCACTCCAAAAGTGTTCGACGGTCCCGTTCGACATTATGGAAATGTGACGTAAAATTGTGTAGGTACGATATTGGTTATATGTAGGCCGCACAGGAGAAAATATTTTCCACCGTCGTGGCAAGACGCAGTGTTTCGGCTTTTTTGACTTCAAAAGTGTTCTAATGTCCCGTTCGACATAATGGAAATGACCATATCTATTCCTAAAAGTTTTGATTCCTTTATTAAATCATTCTTTGACTTACCATTTTTCGTCTTTATAATTCCTCAACTTTACAATTCTTCGACTTTACCATTCTTTGACTTTACCAGTCTATGACTATTCCATTCTTTTGATTAGGCCATACTTTGATCTCACAATTCTATGACTTTACTATACCTTTCTCGACTTTACAATTTTTCGACTTCACCATTCTTTGGCTTTACCTTTTTTTAAATCTTCTATCTAGACTCTTTCTTTCTAGACTCTTTTCTTTCGACTCTTTTCTTTCTCTTCCTCTTTTGTACAAGTGGCTCCCTAGTATACAGTGGCCCCTGTGGACACTTCTGTCAGTTAAATTAATTTCTGGTCAGTTTCTTCAAGGTTATCTTCCTAATGATACGCTAATCGAGGCTTGGATTCCTTTTCTGGGAAACCCTTGCTATTGCTTTTTTATTCCTTTATTTTCAGGCCTGTTCTTGCTTTAAGACCGATCAATCGGAATTGATAAAAGAGCTGATTTCCAAGAATGGATTAGATAATTCGGTTCAAACTAAATGCTATCAGGACAGTTGCATAAAGATAAATTTAAATTGTGAGTTTAAGTTTATGGAAAAGGGAACAATTACCAATTCCGATTATGCATATTTTGATCGAAATCGAAATTGGGAACAGGCTCGATTATTCACTATTTGTTTTCCTGCTTTCCTTTTTCATTTTTTGCATTCCTTCAATTTTCATATTGTTCTTACTTTTTTTGTTCCCCAATTTCACCGTAGCCTTTTTTGTTGTCATCTTCGACCACCTGTCATGAAAACACACTTTTTGGGTTTGGACCCGCTGATGAAATTGTCATGTGGGTGATGGGGGTTTGTCAGGAGAAAGGCAGGCGGGCAGAGCGGCTTACGGTACCAATTAAGTAGACGGAGACGAGACGATCATAATGATACTGATAGTTTAATTGAAAGCAAAATGTAAGGTTCGTTTACATGATTATGTCTGTGCTTAGATAATATGGATAAATATGCTTGCCGGGAACGTTCGAGAACGTCCGACCGTTTCAAACGCAGCCCACCAACTCCCGAGGAGTTTTAGAGAAGGGCCGGTCGTGTGCGGTTTGAGTTCGATGCAACCATTAGGTTGCCGATTAGCTTCACTGCGAAAAATCGGGCTCGGCCAATCCTGACCCCGAATCGCCCCCGATTCGATTGTCGTCTTCGCCGTAGTCAGATTCATCATCTAACTCAGGAACGCTGGAACACCAGGGCTTCATTTTGTCGGACGAGTATACAGAACAGTATTTACGCGCCGTGATCTGCATACCAGGGATGTCTTCTATAACATAACGATCATTACCAAGGACTTTTGTAATCTGGTAGGGTCCACGGTAAAGAGGTTCCATTTTTCGAGATTCGCCAGCTGAGATAGCTGCTGGCTCGTTTTCCACCACAATAAGGTCACCTATGGAATATAAAGTTGGATTAGAATGTTTGCGATCAAATCGCTGTTTCCATTTGGCTCGTTCGGATGCGATATTGATTGCGGCTCGGTTTCGTTTTTTGGATAGCGCTTACATCCTTGTCATGTTCATCTACGTCAGCGTGTATGGCAGCAGTCAGCTGATTCTGCGTAGTATCGATTGCCTTAAAATCGAATACCAAATCGTTCGGGCTGAAACCCGACGTTTCGTTTCGTTGTGAGTTCATAGTCCACTGAGACTGCGGCGTTAAGTCCCAATCTTTTGGATTGTCGTTTGAGGTGCGTATGAAGTTCTGGATTGTTTGATTTGCGCGCTCAACCTGACCATTAGCCCGAGGAGTTCGAACAGCATTTTTGATGTGTCGTATTTGGTTGTCTTTGCAGTAATCTTCAAATTGTTTCGATGTGAACGCGGTTGCTCGGTCGGATATGATACATTTTGGCAAACCAAAATAGCTTGATATTTCGTTGAACACGTTTATGACCGGTACCGTTTTTGTATTTTTCACGGGTTTGACGATTAGGAACTTGCTGAAAGAATCGGAAATTGCCAGTATATGCGTATTTCCACGTTTGCTTCGGACGAAAGGACCCAGATGGTCTACATGAAGCTGTCGGAAAGGGATTGGTTCTACATCGCTGTAGTGCATACAGCCTTCAGGTTTTCCTCCCTTTGATTTGAAGTAGCAGCATTGGATACACGGGGAAATATAGTCCTTGACATATTTTCGCATCTTTGGGAACCAGAAACGTTGTTGTATTCGTTGAATCGTCTTATCCAACCCAAAGTGGCCAGCATCATCATGGCATAATTTAACGATACGCCATCTTTACCGCCTTTGGAACAACAAATAGCGTTGATTCCCCCATTTTTTCGATATAAGCGATGATTCTGTATAACGTAGTCGCTTGGATTTGTTTCGCTTGATCTGTCTTATCGTGACCCATCAAAATACTAATAATTTTGACGAGTGAAGGGTCTTGTAACTGTATGGTCAGTAACCAGTCGTCTACAACGTTAGTGATCATATGTACGGTGTCGTTTGTTGAGATTTGTGGAGTTGTATCAGGTGCTCGGCTCATAGCATCTACATGAGCCATTTCGTTCCCTCACGATGAATTATTTCACAATCATAATCCATTATCTTGATCCACCCGCGAGCAATTTTCGGTATGAGCTCTTTATTTGCCTTGGCCTTTGATAGCGGAACAATCAGTCATAAGCCGAAATGGCTTTCCCAGAACGTATATTCGGAATCGTTGAAGAGTTTCTACCACCGCTAAATTTCGAGCTCATAGCTGTGGTATCGACTCTCGGCATCTGTGCAATGGCGAAGGAAATAGCATACTGGTTGCCAATCGTTTTTGTCGTGTGACTGTAGCAGTACTCCTGCAAGTCCGGTTGCACAGGCGTCAGTATGAACTTCGTGATACGCTGAAAAATCATACATTACGAGAACAGGCATACAAGATAATTTTTCAATAAGTTCGTTGAAGGATTTTTCTTGCTCGTCGGTCCATACAAATTTACTTTCTTCAGATTTACGTAGTAGTCGGGTCAATGGTCGTGATATAAGGGAATAGTTTGGTACAAATTTTCGAAAGAAACCTGGAGTCCTAGAAAGCGTCTGACTTCAGTTATATTCGTTGGCGTCTTGCAATTTTTAATTGCGCTCGTTTCGTCTTCACCCGGAGTGATCCCATTTTTGTTTCACAATATGGCCCAAGAATGTAATTTCGGTTTGGAGAAACTTACATTTATCGTATCGCAACTTTAGACCAGCGTCTTGAAGAATTGCGAAAAATTTCTCCAGTCGTTGTATTCCCTCTTCGAAAGTTTTGCTTGGAATAACCACGTCATCCAAGTAGGCGAGAACTTCTCCAGTTCCCATTTGACTGATTATTTTGTTCATCACGCTCTGAAAAACAGCTGGAGCGTTAACCAGTCCAAACGGCATTCTGTTATATTCGTAATGCCCATCAAGACTGACAAATGCTGTGTATTTCTTTGAAGATTCGTCGATTTCGATTTGATAATAACCCATACGGAGATCCAGGTTTGTAAAGAATGAATTACCTGCGAGTTGAGCGAATAGTTCCTCTAAATTTGGCATAGGAAATGGAATTTTGATCGTAATGCCATTAATCATACGGTAGTCGACACATAGACGGTGTTCACCCTGCTTTTTATCAACGATGAGCATTCCCGAGGCGTATGGTGAATCAGACGGACGGATGATTCCACTTTCAAGCAATTCTGAAATCATATTTTTCCACTAGAGGTCTTTGAGCGAATGGTACACGATATGGTTTTGTTCGGATTGGTACATTTGACGTTAGCGTAATCTCCATTTTTGTTAAAGAACATTTTCCGAGATCTTTAGCTTTGTCTGCAAAGCATGACGAGTTTTTGGTTACCACGTTTTCGATCATTTGTTTTTCGACGAGTTCGAGATTTTCGTTTTTATTAATATTTCGAACGTTTTCGATAGAACATTCATTTCCTGAATGATCAATTTATTACCGTCGCGGCATAAAATGTCTTTTGCCCAACAGGACATTTTCGGAGAGTAGATTATCGTCTACAATTAACGTATCGATTTCAAACGAATTTTCGTCGATAATAATTTTCGCGTTTAGTTTCCGACTACAAAAGAATTTTCCACCACCAAAACCGTTTAGTGATACAGCACAATTTTGCGAAACTCCAATTTTGTCAGCAAACGTTTGTCGGATTAATGTTCGAGTACTACCAGGGTCTACAAATGCTTTTGTATGATTACCGTTAACTTCAATGTTTTTACAAATTTCATTTTCCGAATTTTCCACGATTTTATTTACGTTATTATTTTTCGTCGGTTTTACTTGTCGGGGCAGTTAGCGGAATCATGAGTTGTACGATTACAACTGGTACATCGTGGCTTACGTTGAGGTTCTGGACATTTTGACGCGTAATGTCCAATTTTCTGACAGTTAAAACACTTTATTGAATTTTCACCCCTTTCCTCGTTTTGACATTTTATAGTTGGGTTTGAGGTTTGATTTTTCGAAAAGTTTCTCTTTTTAATAAAATCTTACCGGATTATGTTTTATTTCGTTGTGCGCACTGTACGTGAGTATATCCCGTAATAAATCGTTACAAGACACATAATCGTTTGATATTTTCCTCTTTAGATCGTAGTCGTTGATTCCGTTTATAATATGTGTAGCGGCGATTGCTGAATCAGGCAGCTCACCTTTCTTCCCGATTGACAGCATTTTGTAATAATAGTCATGTGGAGACTCGTTTGCAGCTCTTCGTGTTTTAGACATTTTTATATGAATATCTGCTGCGGTATCGATACATGGAAAATCACTTAAAAATTTGGCAACAAAGTCCGGCCACGTTTGGAGGACTTCTTCAATGGAATCGACCCAATAACGTGCAGCTCCTTGCATTTTCTGTTGTACACAAAAAATGAGGCTTCGATCATTCCAGCGATATGCGGTTCTTAGGGATTCTATACGTTTTACAAATTGACGTGCATTTGGTGATTTTTCGGAGGATGGGTAAAAATCTGGCAACAAAGCCATAATTTCTCTTACGTTTCCATACGGACTGGTATCACGGGACGTTGTGTTTGGATTACGTAATTCGTTATACGTATTTGTCGGGTGTACGTTAGACGTGTATACGTTTGGTCGTTGTTGCGCGTTTACGTTTTGAACATAATTCGGCATGTTCACATGTGATTGTTCGTTTTGTTGCTGAGACGTAGCAACATTTACGTAATAATTTTGCCTGTGCGGCTGGACGCAGCCACACTTCCGTTAGGTACAAACAAATTTGTATTCACGATCTGTTGCCGAGACGAAGCAACATTTTCAAATTGAACCGGCCCATGTAGCGGAGACGTAAGTACATTTTCGTTAGGCGCGATTAACACGTTTGATCGTTGGACGTATTGCTGTGACGTAGCAATATTTCCGAAATACTCATGCCCATGCAGCTGAGACGTAGCCACATTTTCGTTAGGCGCGAACATGTTTGAATTAACGATTTGTTGCTGAGACGTAGCAACATTTGAAAAATGAACTGGCACATGCAGCTGAGACGTAAGCTACATTTTCGTTAGGCGCGAACATATTTGAATTAACGATATGTTGCTGAGACGTAGTAACATTTGCAAAAATGAACTGGCCCATGCAGCTGAGACGTAGCCACATTTTCGTTAGGCGCCAATACATTTGAACACACGATCGGTTGCGATTGCTACGCAACGAACACGTTGGACTGCGGATACGTTGCAGTGGCGTATCGAACATTTGGTTCCGTTTGAGTTGGTGAGAGTGAGACAGACGTATATGTCGTTTTCGGAGGCGCCGTATTGTCGCGACGCAAGAGTTTTGCATTTCTGTCGAATTGTGAATTTGTTGTTGTCGTTGGCGGCAAATATGACGAATTGAATGATGGCTGAAACACATTTTGTTGTAATTGCAATTGCCGCACCGAATTTTCGAGTTCACTCACTTATGCCATCATTGAATTTTGATTTTCGAGGCTTGCGTATTCTTCGTCACTATAGTTTTCGATTAGTCTCTGCATTAACTGGTCTCGATTTCCAGACGTTGATAGACCAGCAAGTCTACACTTTTCTTGCAACGCCTTTTTACTTTGGTACGTGTTACCCGGCATTTTGGCTACAGCTCTCGTTTACGTTTTGTTTATTTACGTTGCACTTTCGATGTCACTTAATAGCACTTTTTGCACTCATCCCACTTCTGAAATTGTCACATGAAAACACACTTTTGGGTTTGGACCCGCTGATGAAATTGTCATGTGGGTGATGGGGGTTTGTCAGGAGAAAGGCAGGCGGGCAGAGCGGCTAACGGTACCAATTAAGTAGACGGAGACGAGACGATCATAATGATACTGATAGTTTAATTAAAATCAAAATGTAAGGTTCGTTTACATGATTATGTCTGTGCTTAGATAATATGGATAAATATGCTTGCCGGGAACGTATCGAGAACGTCCGGCCGTTTCAAACGCAGCCCACCAACTCCCGAGGAGTTTTAGAGAAGGGCCGGTCGTGTGCGGTTTGAGTTCGATGCAACCATTAGGTTGCCGATTAGCTTCACTGCGAAAAATCGGGTGACACACCTTTTGTTCCTTACATTTCAGAATAATTCGAATCATCCTGGATACACTTGCAAATCATTTGAAGTATTTGTTTTGTGCCTTTCTCTGCCCTGTTCCTCTGCCTTTGCTTACATTGTTCACCATTAATTGCGACAAATTTCATTTGTCTAGCAGGGATAGAAAGACAAAGTGAGTGGCCAAAAGCCGCAGAGTTGTGTCATGCCCCAAAGTCACTTAATCAGTGAGTAGAATGGAACCAGTCCTCTAGCCTGAGCTGGAGCTTGAATCCTGAGCAATGCAGGCGACAGGCATTCTGAAGGGCGTCTGGCAAGTGCAACAAAAGCCCATAATTAATATCACTTTACAGTTGCAAACTGCCATACGGCAGCAGAGTGTGGCACGGGCAGTTGGTTCCGGTGGACTTGAACCATTGAGCATTACGAACTGTTTATTTAATTGTTAAGGAAGTCACTTGCCACATGTGAAATCTCTGGGGCAGGGCAACACTCTGTTGGTCTGCCATGGTCTCTCTTGTTGTGGGACAATGAAAATTAGTCGTCAGTTGGATTTTGTGAAAGGGGGAGGGTGCAAGATGAATATATATTGTAATTATTTATTAAGCTAACAATATGGAATCAAAAAACACCAATGAAGTTGGGCAAATTGTGTGCCATTTTGTAACTTCTTCCTTTTCACTTTTTTATAGAAGTTTACAGCTGACTTCCACTTCCAGATTATGGTTGTATTCCGTTTCTATAATCTCCGGTGCGTAACTATGACCACACCCAAATTTTTTTAGTGTACGAGAATCAAAAATAAGACATGCAAGAAACAAATCAACAATATTAGCAATGAAAAATTAAACGTTTTATTTGATATTTTATTTTATGCTTGGTGCAGATAAATAGCCGCACTTTATAATTTTTCATTCTGTGTTTGTTTTCATCGATGCTTTCGGTTGTGACAATATTTTTTGATAATTTAAAATTAATTTTTTTTTGTGGATTTAAATAATATGCCAAGTGGATTGTTGCTTTCCAACGTCGAAAGTGGTCCAATTATTGCCCTAAGACATGAAAATTGCTCAATGGTTATAGAGATTATTTGTTCTTCTATACACAACTTTTCTACCAAACATCTGGAACTCCATTCGAAAGTTGCATTTTGCTTTCATACTTTAACTTATTATTCCATCTCCTTCATCTGGAACTAATGAGCAAACAAATAATTATTCAGTTGTCCAAAATAGTCATACATAATTCACTTGAATATATATCTTGATTTGCGTATATTATACAATATATTCCAGTATGCATTTCGAAAAATATTTATTTGGATATTGTTATGGCCATGCATTAATTTTGATTTATATCCTGCTGTGTATGTGTGTGTGTGTGTTATGATGCCTGCTGGTGCTGCTGCTGTCTCTGCATTTTGCATTGTGTGGGGCACATTATGTACGCCCCCCATTTGTGGCCGCTGTTGCCTTTGCATGCCAAGTTGAAATTCATCTTATACATGTCGACGGGTAGATGGGTGGGTGAACGTTTTCAATAAAAGGGGCAATTATATGGCATATAAATAGTATTATATGCCTGACTTGGCTGGAGATTTGTTATGCCATTTGATGGCATTGCCAACAGATGACGGACAATAACAGCAGCAGCATAACAATATACAATGCATAAACAGCAGGAGTTAAAGTGCATCTGATACTATGGGTTCAATTAATTAGAAAAGTTTTTTTGGTAATTGTCTAGTATAGCGGCCTACTCTCAGAAAATTCCAAAAAAATTCCCTTCGATAGATCGCGAATTATGAAGAATTTTCCGTGGTTTCTTTTTAAACGAATTTTAAAGTTGTAATTTTTGCCCATACAAATACACATATGCTTTTCGATTTCTGTTTGTTTTTTCAAATAAATATATTAAATTATTATTTTCCTATGACTCAGGGGAACATTTGCTTGAATTTTTAATGCGAAAGTGACTAAATCTTTACACCTATTTGATCTGTTTTGAACTCTTTTCCACGCCACCTACTGAGGTAAAATTCAAGGCGCGTTTTTTTTAACGTGGTTTCCCATGAGGCCTACTCCACGAAAGCCACAGGAAGGTGTTTTTTTTTAAGTGGTGTCCCCTAAGGAAGGGCCTAATCCACTGTCGTCTTCCCCGTGCACTTCCTCTTCCTCCTATGAATTAATATTTTATGTTCATAATTCGCGATCCATCGATGAATATTTTATTGTACACAATAAAGTACGGCGCACATTTTCCATTACTCACCTCAGTAAAATGAATATCATTAACGATGTTTTCTTTTTCGGGATTATATAACTGACCAATAGCCACGAAGATGTTATGGATCCTATCCGTGTGACTTGGGAATCGTTTATAAAACATAAACTTGGCCAAATATCCTGGATAGTGCATTTTTTTCGGCCAAAATGAGGCAACTCGGTCTTCACGTCCCGCCACAGCCTTTCTATGTTTTGTGTGTGTGCTTGTGTAGAGGGATCCACAAAATTTTTAGAACGGTTCAGAAACCCCTCATCTTCCAGGCAATTGTAAGCTCTCCAGCAATCCGAAATGACCGTGGATCCGTCACCTATATTTTTCTTAATTATTTTTAAGAGTGTTTCCTTTCCACGGTCTTCAACCGGAATTACGAAAAATTTACCGGACTCTCGTTCCAATCCACCAAAAATCCACTGACCCTCCACAACCCGACCACAATTATATTTCCGCCTTCCGATTTTGGACTCGTCAATTTCCACGATTTTGCCGTGGCCACCAAGTTTTCCACTGCTCTCACGGATAGACCAATCTTTATAAACCTCCCTTACAAAGTTTTTCCAGTCTATAATTGTTTGCCTGGCCCATCCCAATTCGTCTTCCAAAAACTGAGTTTCACCTTTTAAAGTAAAAATTGTAAACAAATAGAAGAAAAACAAAGGCTACAATTCAAGAAAGTTAATTTTACCTTTTAAGCGAACTGTATCCCATACGACAAAATTGGCAATCTCCTGTATGGATACTTTTTGAATCAGCAAAAAAGGTATTTTTGCGGATACTTTCATTAAAATTGCACTGTTTTTTTCATTTTTTTTTTATTGCCCATGATTATAGCAGTCAACAGTTTACGGCACCGAAAGAATAGTTTGCCGTCATCTTTTACTGCTATCTTACAGTCAGCAGAACAATTTCCACATTTTTTTCTTGTAGAAAACAGTTGTGACGCTTTTTAAATACTCAATAAGCTCTATATTCGTCAAAGACAAAAATTTCGACACAGTAAAATTGCAATTCGTGCACTCCATTTTGATTAGAATTATTGAATGAACAATAAAAATCCAATTAAATTTGAATTAAATTTGACACATTGCTCAAAACACAATATGTTTTATTAAGTAAAAATCAAATTTTCAAAATTCGTTTAAAAGAAACCATGGATGACCCCCGCGTTTTTATGCATGAAAATTCTTGATAATTCGCGGTCCATCGAGGAAATTTTTTTGGAATTTTCTGAGAGTAGGCCGCTATACTAGACAATTACCCTCTAAATTACCCTGAAAGCGTCCCTTAATCAAACGTTCAATGGGCACGCTCTGGTCGGACTTTAGCCGTGTAAAAGCCGCCTGAAACAGTTTCAGATTATGCAGACACTCGTATTCCAGCTTGGCATTTAATTTTACTCGCTTAAGATTAATACAATTTGGATAGATCATGTCCATTAACTGGCAGTACGCCACACCCGAGCAAAGTTTTTCAATCTTTTTATACTGACCCTTCACCTTAGTGTTTACCCATTGGAGCAAATCGTGGCGGGACATATTCTTGGAGTTGCCGTTGGTCAGTGTTACAGTTAACTTGAGATTGGACATTTTGTGGAAAAATTTACTAAACAATTCTAGGTGTGTTATAAGGAAAATTCCGATTTTGTTTGGTTGTGTGTGTGTAAGTTAATGCCGGATGAGAAATTCAATGTTTAAACATACAAATTAACATTGATGGAACTTTTTGCAGTGGAACAGCAAAAATTGTTGATGTACATATATGTGGCAGTGGAAATAGGCTATAAGTTAATGCCGGATGAGAAATTCAATGAGGGTATTCACTAGTCCTTGTAAAATGGGAAATGGTAAATAGTAAACTCCGAAAGTTTACAACACAACAACAAAACACATGAGAAAAAATTACCACTTTTCCTAGACCCTGGGGTATGTTTATAAAAATGCGTTGTAAAATTGTAAAGTGTTAACTTCAAAGTATCGAATAAAAAACTTGGTATCGTGTCACTCCTATATAGCAATTTAGCTACATTATATTCGAAATAGGCGATGGCTGAGTGGACAGGCATGTTGGCTTCTTTTTGTAATTTGTCGGTTCAAATCCCGGCAAAGGCAAAAGAGGACTGCTTTTTAAATTATTTTTCTTTTGTCTTTTTTATGAATGTGTTATTTATTTTTCATTCCCGTTATTGTAGAGTAAAAATTGTACAATATTCTAATGCCAATTTATGTAACTGGGAGAGGAAAAGAATTCCAGACCCGCTCAGTATAAATATTCTTTATCAGCATCAAAAGCCGATATACTAAAGACCGTCTGTCAGTCCGTCCGCCTTTCTTGATGAACAATTAGATCTCGGAGAGAAGAAAAAACTGAATAGATCAACCAAATTTGAAATTTATGCAACAAAATGAATGAAAGTAAAAGCGCCAAACTATTACCGATTTAAGAAAAGTATTAAAACATAGGCTCCACCTACAAGCAAAAGATAATAAAACTAAAAAAAAGTGCTTATCACCCACCCCCTTCAAGAATCGAACACACAACCATCAGTTTTAGAGTAAAGCCTTTATCGCCCTACGCCACCGACCTGGTAGAAAATGGCCGTAAATATTAAGCTTTGAATCTACTCTGGTTTACTACTAAAATTCAATGTTTAAACATACAAATTAAATTAAACAATTTCTTGATGTAAAAATCGAAGGTGACGCAATGCTCAGCTCCTTTCTGAAGCTTCTTGATTCCACTTTTGAAGCTATAAAAACCAAATTTAAGGGATCATTATACAATGGGAAGAGGAAACCAGTATCGTCAGAACTAATCATGCAAATTTTCGGATTACAACTAAAGTATCCAGCAATTACGAATTCTTACCAATAATAGAGCTACAGAAATCTATCACTGCTTTTTGAAAATATTGGAAGCTGTTCTTTAAGACTACGTTCCAAGAAATATTTATTTAAAGGCGGAAATAATTTTTAAACACTTGAAAAGTCATTTTTGTCATCATCATCAGTCATTTTTGAAAAGTTTCGAACCTTAAAATGGCCGTAGAACAGCCAATAATAGAGCTACAGAAATCTATCACTGCTTTTTGGAAACATTGGAAGCTGTTCTTTAAGACTACGTTCCAAGAGATATTTATTTAAAGCCGGAAATAATTTTTAAACACTTGAAAAGTCATTTTTGTCATCATCATCAGTCATTTTTGAAAAGTTTCTAACCTTAAAATGGCCGTAGAACAGCCAATAATAGAGCTACAGAAATCTATCACTGCTTTTTTGAAACATTGGAAGCTGTTCTTTAAGACTACGTTCCAAGAAATATTTATTTAAAGCCGGAAATAATTTTTAAACACTTGAAAAGCCATTTTTGTCATCATCATCAGTCATTTTAGAAAAGTTTCTAACCTTAAAATGACCGTAGAACAGCCAATAATAGAGCTACAGAAATCTATCACTGCTTTTTGGAAACATTGGAAGCTGTTCTTTAAGACTACGTTCCAAGAAATATTTATTTAAAGCCGGAAATAATTTTTAAACACTTGAAAAGTCATTTTTGTCATCATCATCAGTCATTTTTGAAAAGTTTCTAACCTTAAAATGGCCGTAGAACAGCCAATAATAGAGCTACAGAAATCTATCACTGCTTTTTTGAAACATTGGAAGCTGTTCTTTAAGACTACACTTGAAAAGTCATTTTTGCTGTTGTATCAGTCAATTTTAACATACAAATCATTATATAGGCTGAAGAATTATCCCAAAATCAAGAAACAAATTTTGTAATTCAATACACTATTGCTGTCTTCAGCTGCAGTAGAAAGGCTATTTTCCTACGCATCTATTTTGAAAATACCTAAACGTAGGAGTATAACAGATAAACTTTAAAAAGCTTTGTCGTTGAAAGTAAATAATTAATCAAAAAAAAACCCATCATAATGTATTAAATAAAATATAGATTAATTGAGGTACGAAACCAACTTCAATATCAAAGGTTCTCAAATGAGAATGGTTATTTAATGGATGTGGGTCTTGAAAATTCTTACCGTATTGCTTAGCAAAAATAGCAATTTCCTAATAATCACACTCCAAATAATTAAAATAAATTATAAAAATATTCATAGCTCCAAAACTATTGAGTTGCCCATTTCCAGTTTTATACAGTAAATTCCTGGACGCAAGACAAAATTTTTATAAAAAACAAATAAAAAATTAACGAAAAAATATAAACCTTTTGAGTAATTTTCGACATTCCGATGCAATTTCTTCTAATTTTTTCCGTATTTTTGTTGACCAATGTTTGTTGTTGTAAATTTTTTAAAATCTTCAATTTAAAATAAAGTTTTGATCGTGAATTAGTCATATTTTGGGAAAATCCTAAAAATACGGTAGGTATTCAGCAAAGATTCAAAAAAAAATTATTTCAACCCAAAAAAAAATTCGAGGTGTAAATTTTTCATAGAATCACTCATATTCAAATTTTCTAATTCATTTGAATAATTACAAAATTCAATTCATTACTATTAAAATGATTGAAATCAAAATCAATTCAATTCTCTTTTTTCGAAAATTTGAATGATTCATGTTCGTTTCAATTCATTGTGAATTAAAAATAAAAATTAATCATTATTTTACAGCTCTGTAAAATATACTATATATCTACCTGCCCATGACAGTTGGTTTCAAGGGTATCTAGGTTGTGTTATTTGTATTTGTATTTTGTGTAATAGCAGGCACTATCACAGTAACGATTTGGGATTTTTGCTGACTTCAGTTGGTTGAACCGATTGTGAATTCCAATTTAATAGCAAGATTTTTTTTAAGGGTGGAGCTTGTTCATTCAATAGCTTTTTGACCACATTAACTTTTAGGATTTTTATTGTAACAGTTTATTGTAGATTTTTATTGTAACAGTTTAAGTTAGAACCTAACGACTTAAAATATATTATCTTATACAAAAAGATTAACAAAAAATTCTGAAGCTATAATCGAAACAATTTTGCTGGTGACATGACATAACGCCCACGGGTATTAAGCCCATATGAAAAATTGATATGAACACAACTGTTTAATATAACTCAGAACTTTTCTGGACATCACTGAACCCATAGACCTAAAGTCCAAAAAAGACTTTTTGACAACAAATTCACAGAGTAGACTGACTGAGGTTCAAATTTAGTTACCAGGGAGTCATCTTAAGCATATATTACGTTGAATAAGAAACCGCAAACATATCCCACGACTGATTAAATATTAAATAGCATGAAAAGAGTTCACTAAAATTGACCTTGCAGGAAAGTCCTTATATCAGTACCTAGTATTCTTGAAATCCTGATATTTTTCAATATTCTTGGATTTAGTGTGAATAATATAAGAATTTAATAATATTCTTATTCGAAGTGCTGCACATTGCTAGTCTCTATATTTTTCCATCTTTCTGGTAGCCAACCGATTCCGCGTTAACAGTACGATTTTCTTTTGAGGCGATCCACAAATCGACCCTACTTCAAATAAATGAAGGGGCTGGTCATTCAGGCCATGTGTCATCGATCGAAAAAAAAGTTAAGTCTAAATAATATTTCGAAGTAGACTAGTATTAGTAGAGTATTTTGATATGGGCTCTATGTCCGTGGGCCTTATGTCATGTCATCGTTTTTTTTTTCTATACTCAGAGTTGCGCCTCTCAGCTCAAGAAACTAACAATTTCAATTGGTGTGTCGGCTCGCATGTCAGCGACCAACGACCAAAATATAAATGCTGAACTACCGCGAAACTGCATACATAAAATATTCTCTTTAATCTTTAACCAAGTTCCTTGAGCATAATTTTCTCTGGTTTTCATAAAAAACAAAAATGAATTTAAAAAGAAAGGAAGACTTTTTAAAAAATTATTTCTATTATGGTCTCAATGGAATAAAAAGAAGATAATAAAGTAATGTAATTTTCAGTCATTCATCGAGTTTTTAAAACAAGTTCAAACTTTTCCAATATGTGTGTGCTAATAAATTGAATAAATTTGCAAGCGTCACTGTTGGCAATGTCTCATGACTAACTACACCAAATATTGGTAAATGGGTAAACCGTGATGGCCGCCATCAGCTGTCAAAGTTAAACCAATTCAGTTTTCAAATGTGGATTTGGTAAATGTTTATTTAACGTTTGCGATATTGATTCCCAAAGCTTCACATTGAGTTCTCCTTTGAGGGATAAATTCAATAGACACTAAAACAAGTACCAAATATGAAGACCAAATTGTGTGACATACATATGCTGCTGCATAGCTGAGCTTGCCCTGACCTCCTCACTCGGGCCTTAAGCGGCTTAAAAGTAAACCCCTGTGGACGGCACGGAGCTTGGCCATATTGTAGTTATGACCAGAGTAGTTGATTAATATGCTTACCTGGTGATGCCGGTGCGTGTTGAAAACATTTCGAGCACAAATATTTGAGGCAGGCCGCCATCATACCCAGGAACGCATTGTATGTCAACACTCAGCTCGGTGCGGTTGAAGACGGTACAATTGCTGACGGCATTCGGCAAAGCTGAGGGAGGGAGAGAGAGAGAGAACAGAAATCGGCATCAGATTTATGTGGAACCAGGCTGGGCAGGAAATTAACAAGCAGACAGAGATAGAGAGGGGGGAATCAGTTTGTGCAAAAGTTGTCCTTTTTTGCATTGAACCAAATGCACAATGGGCAATCTCTGGTTTGGCTTTCTGTCCGTCTGTTTGTCTGTCTGTTTGTCGGTTTGCCTGTGTTTGCGTGCGGCATTAACATGTTAAGGTCAAATTGCACGTAATGAAGCAAGAGCAAACCAATTTGGTTGGGCTGTTCGAAGTTTACACGAATGGACAAATTTGTGAATTTGACAAATTTAAACAAAGTTTTCAAAATGATTCTTCTTGATCAGGATGGTGGTTGTGTTATTTATGAGTAAGCTAATGTTTTGTTCACTTTAATCTATAGTTTTACCCAACACTAGTTGAGAGACTCACCTGCCAGCACCACTTGAAAGAGACAGGGATGCTGCTGTGTGCCCACCTCGTTTGCTGCCCAGCATGACAGTGTGCCATAATCCTACAAAAATATACAGAAAACGCATATACATATAGATTATTTAAATGCAAGTCTTGCTTAATTGTTGGGGGGGTGGGGGGTTGTTGTTTACTTACCTGATCTGTGACTGGTGTGTACTTTAAAATGCTGCGGCTTCCATTCACGCTGAATCTTTCACTGCCCACGTCCAGAGTTTCGCCCGAGTTGTTGAATTTCCAGCGAAATGTTCTGCGTTGACATTTTGACAGAAGTGTGCGAAAGGCAGGCAGGCAGGCGGGCAGGCGGAGTGGAGCGGAAAGGCAAGAAGTAAAACATGTTTGCAAAGTTTTACATTTTTAAAATAGCTCGTTAAAATATTAAAGGTAAAACACACACACACACACAGAGGCACACGCACATGGAAGCTGGGAATCAGTCAGACATATTGAGAAGCTTTTTAAAAGGTTAATTATCTCTGGCATATTCGGTTGAACGCGTTCGAGTGATTCAGCGTGGACGTAAATCAATAAAAATATATTTTTAATATATTTGGTGGGGCGATTTAAAAAAAAAATGCGAAATTGATTTAAAAATAGGGATTTTCATATGGAAGTTAAGTGTATAAAAAGGGGCCGTTTTTTTAAACTAAATTTAATGAAAAAGGAAATTCAGGAAAATTATGTATAAAAAACTGATCAATCCTACGGTCTAGGGCTCTTCTAATCGTTTCTTGGAAATCAAAAGTTCAAATAATTTAGATGGACCAGATTCGAAAATGAGAACAGGCCAGAGAGTCTTCAAGCCTGACTCTTTACGTGAAATATGTAAGCATTAGTCAATTTGTAAGAAGCACACCTCCCATACCCTGTGATAACTTTTAACAAAGGTTCGATTAGTTGATATCTTTAAGTATTGTAGAATAAATCCAAAAATGGTAGAGCCTTCAGAAAGATTCATCCAAATGGATATGAAACGAGAAGGCAAAGCTAACTTCGACTGTGTCGAAGTTTTAATACACTTGAAAAACTTTACTCCAACTGATTTAACCGGTTAAATATATATAGGATATAGATATCAGATATTTAAAATTTTAAAATCATTGATAATAAAAATTTGATACCATAAAAAAAACTTTTCTTAGTAAAACACATTTTCCGACCGATTGGCCCTATGGCAGCTATATGCTATATGATAATTTTTTTCAAAATGATGTGAAAGCATATGAAACTAACATATACCAAGATTAGTGACGCTACGATGAAAAACAAAAAAGTTTTTCTCACTAGAACTAGTTTTTTGACCGACCGTTTATATGGCAGCTATATGCTATAGTGATCCGATTTTGATATAGTGTGTTTTCCAGAATTATGTAAAAAAAAAAAAAAAAAAAAAAAAAGTTTTTTAAAAAAAAAAAAAAAAAAAAAAAAAAAAAAAAAAAGAGGAAGAGGGAGGGGGGAAGGAAGAAAAAATTAAAAATCCTTTCTCTCTGACCAACCCCCCTCTTAGCACTTTTTCTAAACGGTGTACTATGGGTAAGACTTAGAATGTGAATCGAATCGAAATTGTCTGTTTTTAAGCTCTAGTACTGAGATAAACAGAAGCCCAGCTAAGATAGTACAGAGTATAAAAATGTTAAAAACTGAATATAAAACGATTTAATATTTGACGTTCTCGCTTTCAGAAAATCGGTTAAAAATGCTAGATATCTAAATTCTTCAAAAAAAATCGTAGTTTTATTATGGAACTGGTGTTTCACATGTGTTTAATTTGACAAAAGAACTACCTCTGATTTTTATAGTTAATGATATTTAATTGGTAATTGATATTTAATTGGCTGAAAACTTAAAACTTTGCGTCGTTTTATCGAGAGACTTGATGCTCGGCACTTTATTCGTCGTTTGAAAAAGACTTTCAAACGAGCAACGAATGCAAATTGTTGAAAATTATTATCAAAATTCGTGCTCTGTGAAAAGTGAAATGGCAATTCGTCGCCGTTCTCAGCAATTCGGCATGTGTTACTCAACCACATGGAAAATTTTACGTGTCGATTTGGGTTTAAAAGCCTATAAAATTCCACTTCAGCAAGAATTGAAGCCGAATGACCTATCACAACGTCTAATTTTTGATGAATGGGCTTTAGATCGAAAAATTGTGTTCAGCAAAATTGTACCTTCCAAACGGATAATTTTTATTCGGTTTTTTTAAAAAACAACGCTTAAAAAATTACCCTTTACTTCTTTTTAATAAGGTTTCTTACATTGGAAATGCCAACACAAGCCTTTTCGGGCCAACTATTCATTTTAAAAAATCCAAAATTTTCATGGCCTTAGCTGGCATATCCACATTCCCCCAGAATAATTTTTCTGATTTTTAAAATGCAATCCGCGACTTTCAAAATTCCCCGAAATTTTAAAATCAAATTTTTTAGACTTTTAGACTTAGACGCGATGTAAGCCTTTAGGTGTACCTCCCAAGAAAATAATAAATGAGGAAAAGGAATTCATTGCAATCATTTTACTAAATTTAGTACAGAGAACTTTGAAATTGCTAAAAAAAAAAAAAAAAAACTACAAAAATCAAGTCTTATCAAGTCTACACTCAGAGACTTGTATTTATTTTAGCTATATCCTTTTATCCTTCTTTTGCATTTTCTGTTCTGCTTACGTTCACTTCTTACTTTTTTGTTGTTGTTTGTTTCAACATGTAAGAAATGTTTTTTTCTCAAGCAAACTTTTTCAAATTTTAATCTCAGCTTGAACAATGTGCACTAATTTATCAGGAATTTGTATTTTCCATCCGATACTTTAATATAAAAATAATCAATTTTTCATTTCAGCGCTTGTCAAGCATTTAAATGCTGATAAATTAACTCGACAGGCATCTCTTCATTTTGCCACCCACGCTCAATAAAAATTAAAAACATAAAAAAGCGGCGGCGAAAATAGTGAGAAAAATGTTTCTACATCCCAATATAAAAAAAAAAAAAATTAAAAGAAAATAAAGAGAGGAAAGTTAAAGAAAATTAAAAATTATACAAATTAAAAATTAATATTATAAAAGTTAAAAAAGAGAAAAAACAACGAAAGCTCCTAGAAAAAAAACTTTGGGAACAAGAAATTAAAAAAAGGAAAAAAAAAAAAAGAAAGAGAGAGTTGAGAAAAATAATTAAAGAAAAAGGAAAAAAATAAAGCAAAAAATAAAAAAATAGGCCCCACTTCACACACCACCCTCCTCATCTCCTTCCTCCTATTTCAACATTCAGAATTTTCCTCTTCAGCGACTAAGTCGAAAAAAAAAAAATTCAGCAAGTGAAGTCCCTGATGGCCCAGCCGAAAAGTATGCAGCAGCTTTTTAATGTGCACGCCTTCGCTCGTTCTATCTCTCTCTCTCTCTGCGTGTGTTCAGACAGAACCCACCACAACAATTACACGATACAGCTGCCCGGGCCCTGGCCTCGCATATTTTCCACCAGCTAATGATTAATTATTTTAGCATAAAGCGTCAGCTCAAGACAACAACAAAAACGAAAACAAAAAAATGGAAATTAAATACAAGACAAGGCGGCCAGGCAGGCGGCAGACAGACAGACAGAGAAGACTCTGAATCTGACTCTGACTGGCAGCTGGACACAGACAGGCCACAGCACCGGGAGCAGCCTCATTAAAAAAACATTAAAGTGGGCAAACAAAGTAAATCCCCGGAAAAAAAATCCCACATTTAAAATGAATTAAACAAATCTAAAGGAAAATATCAAAGCGAAAATATTGTTAAATTTTCACACATTTCCTACAAAATAAACAGCATTTTCCGTTACGCAGGAACACACACAGACACACACACAAGCACGCTTACAATTACAGTCATTTGTCAATTTGGTAAACTTCCATTCAACAGGAAACCGGAAGCAATTGCCTACAACAGGATGCGGCGGGGAAAAAGGGGAATAGGAAGTTCTTTTCTCGTTTTTTTTTGTTTGAACTTACCGCGGTGGCGGATCCGCTTGTATCTCACATATCACCTCTACAGTCTCATCCTTGGAGGCACCAATTAGTATTACGCGATCCGTGTGCTTGCAAATGGGCGTATCTGTAACAAGAAGAAGAGGCAAGAAGGAAACGATTATTGCATATATATTCGGTGAGACATTTAATTTAGAGTTCTCCCAATCACTGCCAGTTACCCCCACGCACGCATAAGTGTGGTAAAAATCGCTGAAAAATGAGGCAAATTATTTTGTGTGCACGTGATGTGTGTGGGCGTCGCTTTGAGAAAAACGCACAAAAGTGATTTAGACAGAAGGACGACAGAGCTCGACGCCTTCGCATCAGTCAGCCCTACCCTTATATTGAGCTGACGGCCGCACAGTCAGTCATTCGGGCATTGAGCGAGGTACAGTTGAGTGCCTCGTTCTTGTTTACTTCAAAATTAATTAATGTG
Source organism: Lordiphosa mommai (assembly GCA_018904225.1). Classification (NCBI taxonomy): domain Eukaryota; kingdom Metazoa; phylum Arthropoda; class Insecta; order Diptera; family Drosophilidae; genus Lordiphosa; species Lordiphosa mommai. The sequence continues at coordinate 213,487 of JAEIFT010000350.1, read as the reverse complement.
GCAACATGATTTAGTACTTCCACAGGTAAATAAGGCGTTTCAGAAATGTTAAAGGATTATTAGCTGACAGCACACGTGGCGTATGCGTAATTTGCTGTCGGCATTTCGCGAAAAAAAAAAAAAGAAACATACACAAAACAAAACACAACAAACCCCTTTTTTTCCCCCAACCTGAATTTTTGATGAATTGTTTATCTTAAAAATTTACAAAAGGGCGTAATTAATTAGCCAGAAGTGTAACGCCTCATTTTGTGTTTTCCTGTTGCTTATTTTCGTATTTAAATTTTTTGGGGAAGCACGAGGACTGATTACTTAGTCGTTTAGCTAATTAGACAGAACTTGAGTGGGAACTTCCTGGAACTTGGCAATGCGTTGACAACTACTGACCTTTGACAATGAATGAGGGCCAAGCACGAGAAAGTTGAGTGAAGAGGAAGAGGAACAAGATTGCTTAACCCCACAAAGAATTGCAAATTTATCAGCAATCTGGTTAATTGTTGCGTACAATGATTGACAGATAGAAAGCATTGCAGCGTTCTATGTAAATTGCGACGAGTCTTTGTCTGTGTTTACTTTGAATTTCATTAATAGCTAACTTTATCTTTCATTGAAAAGTTTGACATTTCTGACAATAACTTTGGTAATATTTACCAACTTTTTTTTTAGCCCTTTTAAGACTTTTTAAGACTTCAGAAATGTTTTAGGCGTCCAAAATCATAGTTTAAGCACAAAATTTCTCAGATTAAGTATGAAATAATCTTTAAATGCCAAGCGAAAAAGTATGCAACGTAAAATTCACAATATTTTAACTCGAATCTGTCTTTAAAATTCCCAACTGGTTCTATTACTTTACTTATATTTAGAGGGATGACAGATTTTTGGACTACAGTTATAAGTTTTTGGACTTTGATTAATTTAAGGAAATAAGATTTTTTAAGCACAAATTGAAAACAGCTTTAAATTTTAATAGGCCTAAATGAAGAACATTTATTAATTATTTTATGTACCTTATTTGTGAAGAAATTGGGGATAGCTCAAGGTCGTACTCTTATTTGTATTCAAGAACGTTTCTGGGGAATAATTTAGAATTTAAACTTTAGGCCTTAGTCACCATGGCTTAAACCTTCAAGTTATATTCAATTTGTAATTGCGTGCTTAATTCGTAATAATAAAAATAAAATTTAGAATTTATTAAACTTCAAGGAAAAATATTTTATTATTTTGAGTTCAAGTTCCTGGCATACTTCATACAAAAAAACTGTGCCAGGAATTTTTTTTGTTTACCTTTTTCCTGTATTGGTATCCAGCAACATGAACGAAATCCACAGTTTGTTATCGATAGTTGGCCTAATCGTTTGCGTGTGGATGCTAAAAATATCCTTGACACACAACACAGGAATCATGTTCTACAATTATTTTTGATGTAATGAGCGAAAAGATGGAGGCAAATGCTGGGAGCAAGAAACAATCAAAATTAATTGAGGATTTCCAAGTTGAGAGCAAACAATGGAGAAATGTTTATAACGTTATCTTATATAAAATAATTTGATATTTTATTATTGTTGCACACCAGTAAATTCATCTTGCAAGATACTTGGCTTTACAGTTGACAAAGTTCCCTAGTATTTTTTTGAATATATTAGGGGTAATCCTTTGGGGTATCCGACCACGAATGGCTTTAATTGGCTATCACTAGAGGGCCGGGAATTTTTTGGGCTTCGTCGTTTTGTGGTTTGGCCCAGGCCCGTTATAAGCCCGGATCGATTTCAAAGATTGGCCTGGGCCTGGATACAAAAAAATCCCTACCCGGCCCGTGCCCACATCTACATACTTCCTACTTTGGATAATATCTAGAGCCTGACGGCTTTCTATGGCTTTTTTCCAAGCGAACAATGTGTGGACAATGTGGCTGAAGAGGCCATATCTGTATACGGTTTCTGATGCTACATCCTCCTACAAAGGCCGCACATATGTGGGATTCAATCGCTAGGCCGAATTTAGAACTTCGTTCATAATTTTAATGTATTTAAATTAAAGCGCCTTACAAAACACAACAGATTAATAAGTGTGACCTTGCACCGTTTAGTCCTTTTTTACCTTTCTTGGTCTTTTTTACCGTTTCTGGTCACACTGTTTTAGTTGGGTTCCACACACTTTTAATAAATAGCAAATTCCTGACAGGAATTTTCCGCAGTGGTGGATACTAGCCTTTAAGAGTTAATAGCTTTGACTTAAGACATTGACGACCTAAAAGTATGCGATCAAAAAGATATTGGCCAAAGATATCAATGTGTACCATTCAAGTACTTTGATATCCACTTTCTTTTGCATTATCTCGTTGCTGAGTTTCCTTTAGCCATAATTGTATAATGCATTTCTATGATAATTATTTCTAATCAGGATTAGCATTCAGTTGTCTGCCTCATATGTGCCATACACACACACTCACACAACTTTTTACACTGCCAAACCGAAATGGAAGCCGTCGCGCACTCCATTTAATTTATGGCCCGCAGCAATGCGCCTGTCAAGTTGTGTGGAGTACTTGAGTTGGAGCAGCAATTTGTATGGCTCAAAATGGCAGCGGCTGGCGCTACATATGTATCGCTCAAAAGCAGATAGCGACCCTTCCTCCCTACATACCCACCCGCGGCTAAGCCACTACCACTAGGACTAACAGCCACCCTCCCCCGAGCTCATTATGAGTGCGATCATCATCAGGCGAGGAGGCGTCTGTCAAATTGCTTAAATTCAAGCACAGCTGCTTCGCACATACTCGTAGAAGGAGCCCAGAGGACCGACGGAGGGAAGACGCTTGGCAACATTTCGCGGGCTGTTAAATTGAAGCATAATTCCGCTTGGAGCGCCTGCAGCTGCAGCTGCTATGAAATATGGGCGCAAGGCGAGCATATGAAAAGCAACGAGAAGTGTAGAAGAAATGTTGTATTTATGCAAAAAGCGGAATGAAAAATATTTTCACAGCCTTGACTTGCAACTGCGCCACAGCGCAACTACAACTCGTCGAGTTGAGTTGTAAAATGAAAGAAAAAAAAACGAATTGCAATACATCAAATGAGTCGAGACAGGGGAACTGAGAGGGCAGCCTGACTTTATGATAAGAAAACAACCAGACAGGCAGTCAGACAGACGGACTGAAGGACAGACAGACGCACAGAGTTCCAAAGATAGATGATGCATTCAAACAAAGAGCCGCTTGGCAAATTTATGCTGAAAATCGTTGATGCTGCACAAACAGTGAACAGTGAACAGGGATTGGGAAGATGGACTACTCACATTTCACACGCAGTGGCAACTGATTGCTGACCGTTTCGCCTTCATCGTTAATGGCACTGCAAGCATAATTTCCCGCATAGTGTTTGGTGATCTTCTGCAGGACGAGACTCTGATTCGAGCGAATGACCCGGGCTGAAGTATTGTGCTCCAGATGTATGCCCTGGGAAGGAAGAGAAAGTCGAGGATTAAAAAAATTATAATATTAAAATTAAAGATATATACTCTTAAAAAAAATTGTCTAATTAAAAGCTTTTCTATAAAAATTAAAACCTTCTTAACCCTAACCATTGGCTAATTATTCTCTGTACCGTAGGTACAAAGAGTATATTGGGTTTGTGCAAATGTATGTGACAGCCAGAAGGAAACATCTCCGACCCTAAAAAGAATATATATTCTTGATCAGCATCAACAGCCGAGTCGATATTGCCATATCTTGCACAATTTTGGAGTTAGGTTGTTCAAACCTTCTGACATATATTCTACTCATCAATACTTATAGAGCCCCCATACTTAGTTTTTCTATCAGAGGAACAAGAGTAGAGTTGTCACCCTCACAATTTGAAAAATCCTAAAATCTCCCTCAATTTTGAAGTTAGGTTACTCGAACCTGCTAGACATATATCCAAATAAATAAAAAAAAATAAAAATAGTAGAGTTGCCACCCCCACAATTTAAAAAAACACCGGAAATCTCCCACAATTTCGGAGTAAGGTTGTTCGAACCCTCTGGACATATGTTCTACTCATCAATACTTACCGAGCCACCATACATTGTTTTTCGATCAGACGAACAGTGGTAGAGTTGCCAACCCCACAATTTGAAAAAACCTAAAATCTTCCACAATTTTAAAGATATATAGTTCGAACCTTCTAGGGATATATTTGAACCGTCATAACTTATTGATCCACCATACATCGTTTCCAGATCAAGTTAAGATCGAGTTATACGCAAACAAAATAATCACGTTGGGCAGCACTGGCCGAAATCGTGATAACCCCACACTTTAAAGTTATCAGTTATATAAAAACAGGAACAGACCCCATACATCGCTTCTTGATCAGAAGAACAGTAGTAGAGTTGCCACCCCCACAATTTAAAAAAAAAAACCTAAAATCCCACAATTTTGAAGTTAGGTTGATCAAACTTTCTAGTAGAGTAGAGCTGCCTTCTAAACCAATAGTAGAGCTGCCACCCTCGCAATTTGAAAAATCATAAAATCTCCCCCAATTTTGGTGTTAGATTGTTCAAACCTTAGAGACATGTATCCTTCTCATCATTACCTATCGAGCTCCCAAACATCGTTTTCCGATCAGATGAACGATAGTAGAGTTGCCACCCCCGCAATTTGAAAAACACCTCAAATATCACGCAATTTTGGAGTTAGGTTGATCGAACCTTCTACACATATATTTTACTCGTCATTACTTATCGAGCCCCCATACATTGTTTTCCGATCAAATGAACGATGGCAGAGTTGCCACCCTATTTGAAAAAAACCTCATATCTCCCACAATTTTAAAGATAGATTGTTCGAACCTTCTAGGGATATATTTGAATTGTCATTACTTATCGATCCACCATATATCGTTTCCAGATCAGATGATAGATAGTCGAGTTATAAGCAAACAAAATAATGACGCTGGGCAGCACTGACCGCAATAGTGAATAGTTACACAGTTTGTGTAACCCCACGCTTTAAAAACATGTACAGAGTATATTACAGTCGGGCTTGACCGACTTTCTAATCCTAAATTCTAAATAGGTCAAGCATCCGTAACGACCTTTTTGACTTTTTCTACCATGATTTCTGATTTAGTAAAACCTGTTTAAATTAGCTAAAAATCTTTCCCTAAGCACTCAAGTTCAAATTTCAATTTGCCAAAATCCGCTAAGCGCTTCCGTAAGTCAAACTTTCGAGTCGCACCGGGCACAAACAACATTCGCCCCCTCAGCAGTCAGACCAGGAGATTTGAGTGATTGCCAAACGACGCGCTGTGGACTGCACTTGAGCGACGGCAAAATCAATGCCACAAATCCCAAAACTATTTTACCCAAAATGGCACACTATCCACCTTCCCCCTTCCGATTTCCACCACCCACGCTGCTCTGGTGTGAATTGAAATGAGCAAATGCAGTGAAGCTCAATGCATCATGATGTCGGTGGCGAGACTCCCAGAGCAGCCACCTCAACGCATACGCAACTTGCCATGTTATTGACACTTAAACAGAAATGAATGGGAGAGAAGCCTGTTGTCCCTGGACTGGACTAGCTGGGTACAAATGACGTGACCTACATTATGTAACCACAACAGTTTCCGCCATTGAGGATTCGATTGTACGTGACACTCGAAGTAAACATCGTCGCCTTCCTTGATATCATCCGGTGTGAGGGTGGAGCCCAGGCGCAAGGTAACCAGTGGGGGATCTGCAAAAGCGTGAAGAAGAGGAGAGAAATTAGGTTAAATTTTTTAGGCAACTTTAAAGTCTAAAAAACCATTAATATATCAAAGCACACATAAATTACGTGGCAGACCTTCCCGTTCGCCGATCGATGGGCGGTTGTTGTAACGGTAAATGATAATCACGAAAAACGCCCTGCAACATGTGTGCGGAAATACGCGACGCGACTTTTCCAGCGAAAGAGTTTTCTTGGCGGTGTCCCTTGGGCACTTTGCCTGATTGGCAGACCAAAACCAAAGGCTAGCAAAACTTTTCCAGGCCATTCGAAAGTTTTTGTTGGTGTGGGACGGACGGACGGCAGGCAACTTTTGGCTTTGGGTCGTCTGCAACTCTTGACTGCCGGCATTTGGCTTTGGCCGCCAATAACTCAACAATATTAAGGTTGGCACGTGCGCCCGTCCTCGTCTGCATCCTTTTTGCCCTCGCCTGTTTGTCGCAAAGTTTGTGGCTCGTTAAGCAAATTCAAACGACTTAAGCGGCAACACATGTTGGCAAACAGCAGCGGTCGAAGGACCAGAAACCTCAACGAGATGTCGTCATAACTCTTGTTGTTATTGCACTAAATCGCTCATATTTGCAAAAACTATTAAATCAGCTTGATCATGACAGCGCGTGGATTATGCGATGACAAGCAAGTCGCTAAGCGGGAAGATAAATGTATGTACAAGTATGAGGGAAGGGTATGAAATAAGTGAAGGCAGATGAGAGGATTGCAATAATTGCTCTAAATGTTTCATGGTTTTTGTTGTGAAGATGAGGTAAAGTGAATTGATCTCGAGATATATTTCAGATGCACATATTCTTCACTTAGACAAAAACTGAGAGTTCCGTTCTTAATCAGGGAAAAGTTAGGTTTAAACGATCTCAAATGCTGACTAAACTCAGAAATTTGAAATCTGAGAACAAAAATTCGAATTTGAAGTTCGTTTCGGGATTATAAATTTACTTAAGGACGTTTTCTCATGTTCGTGTTTTTTTTCAATATGTTCCGTATTTCTAGGACGCTTTTTAATCAAAAAAAAAAATTTCTCAAAAATAAAAAAACTGGAACATGAGAAAACGGCCCTCAATCTTGAAACAAGCATTTTTTCAGATACATCAATGCGATTGTTATTGATTCGGAGTTTTTTTATTTTTAATTTAAAATTGATTCTTAACGGTTTGCGGTTCGTGAAAGGTTGGCGAATTCAAAAATTATTTTAACCGAATTAAATTCTTCAAAACATTTAAATTACGTTGAAATCCCATTCAGTATATACTAGCTATATAACCGTCGTCGCTCAGATCCTTTAAATTGTTTTGATATTTTTTTTTTATATCAAAATTTCTAAATATTTTCCAATTTAATATCGAGTTTTTAAAATTGGTATTGGAGCAGGATATTTTTTACTCCAATTCTATACCGATTTAAAATATGAATGCATTAAAGTTTCTTGGTTTAAACTCTGGATCAATGCGCTTCGGAACTGATCTGGAACCAGTAAAATATATAACTCCGTATTATGAACCTACAAACCATAATTTAAGATCAAAACCTAACATTTTTTTTAATATGACTCCGAACCGCTTTGAACAACTTTTGATTCAGGAAATGACAAACTCCATATTGTCAATCCAAAAACCAAATTTCAAGTTCATAGTTAAATAATTTCTGTGATATAGCTCCAAGTCACTTTTGAACCACTTTTTAAGACTGGTTCTGAAACGGTTTTGATACCGGAAAATAACTAACTTCATATTACCAGCCCAGTCACCAAGTTGAAAATTTAGAGATTAAATAATATCTTATAAAATAGAAGATCTTGATCTGAAGATCTCTTGAACCGGTTCAATCTGGTTCGGAACCAGTCCTGAAGCAATGAAATATTTATATTCATATTTATAACCCAGAGTAAAAGTATTTTTTTAAGCCCCTTAAATAATAGTTTGCTGGCAGCTTATTTAGTTTTCGATATCAGAATGAAAACAAACACCGGTCACACTAGAAAGCAAAACGAAATCAAATCTAATTCAGCCCCGGAGCTGATTTCCTAAAATCTTTTAAAAAACGGCTACCTGCTGCTTGAGAAATTATAGTGACACAGCGTGATACAAAACTTATCATCTCTAATTATACTTGAGACAACTTCAAGTTCAGGCCAGTTTAGATTTTCAAATTAATTGAAATCGAATGAGGTTCATGTTTCCCTATCTAATAATCGATTAAGGTCGTTTTAAAAAAAAGCTAAAATTGCGGGAAAAAAGCTGATTTTGGCAACACTGCTCAAAGCTCTTTATTAGCATTTTGTTTATTTTTTATTTTTCTTGCTGTTCTTACTATAAACAGCGGTTTGGCAAATGATTTGCTTTTAATTTCGCTAAATCACAATCGAAAGTCAGCTTTCAGTCGGAATCACTCTTGTGGGATTCCAGAAACTGATTTGCTTTTGATTTCGTGAAACAGCTGTTCGCAGCTGCTCCAACTAACATTGTCTGCATGTTTCATGGTCACACTGCGCGTTTTGTATAGAGCAGCTGCGAACAGCTGTTTCACGAAATCAAAAGCAACTCAGTTTAAGGAATTTCACAACTAATACATTTATTATTTGTCACTTAATTTTCAGTGTTGTAAAAAGCTCTCATATGTCACACGTTATTTAACACTTTTTGCTGGATTTTTTAGTACATTTTTAACTAAATTTGTTGATGAAAGCACGCATCAAGAAATTTTACAAATATTTTTCATTCGAGTTAATGATTTTCTGGTGAACGAGTCAAAAACAATAACATTTGTAATATTAGTGCAGAAAGTTGTGAAATTAAATTTTTTAAAATGCCACGCCCGACCCTTAATAGCGTTGTGGATCGACTTTTGCTAAGTCAAAATCGTAGAAATTTGGGGCTGGAACTAGAAACCATAAAAGAGACGAAAGCGGTGGAGAACCTGACACCGAAGAAAAAGTCACCTGAGCTGGAAAGAAAGAAAGAAGGTTCGACCAAAGCGGAAACCAGTCGGAACAGTCGGAAACAACAGATAAAGGAGAAGACCAGCAATTTGGTGAGTGCCGCTAATAAACCACAACAGACTTCTGACGAAAAGTATGAGAATTTTAAGAAGCGTAATCGAGCTAGTAGTTTGGTCAGAGACCTACGGACACGAAAAGCTGAAGTAGCGGCGCCACCAAAAGCTGAAAAGGCGGCTCCAGTAAAAGATGAAGAGGAGGCGAAAGCAAAAGCTGAAGAGGCGGCGAATGCAAAAGCTGAAGAGGCGGCTAAAGGAAAAGTTGAAGAGGAGGCGAAAGCAAAAGCTGAAGAGCCGGCTCAACCAATAAAGAGACGTGGTCGCAAGCGCAAGATTCAAAAGGAAGAGACGAAAGTTGTACCAGAAATACTGCCAAAGGAAAAAGGCGTTGCGGATAAAGGCGTTACAGATAATGGCGTTTCAAATAAAGGCCTTGCGGGTAAAGGCGTTGCGGATAAAGGCGTTTCGAATAAAGGCCTTGCGGGTAAAGGCGTTGCGGATAAAGGCGTTTCGAATAAAGGCCTTGCGGGTAAAGGCGTTGCGGATAAAGTCGTTGCGGATAAAGGCGTTTCGAATAAAGGTCTTGTGGGTAAAGGCGTTGCGGATAAAGGCGTTTTGAATAAAAGTCTTGCGGGTAAAGGCGTTGCGAATAAAGTCGTTGCGAATAAAGTCGTTGCGGATAAAGGCGTTGCGGATAAAGGCGTTGCGGATAAAGGCGTTGCGGATAAAGGCGTTGCGGATAAAGGCGTTGCGGATAAAGGCGTTGCGAATAAAGGCGTTGCGGGTAAAGGCGTTGCGGATAAAGTCGTTGCGGATAAAGGCGTTGCGAATAAAGGCGTTGCTGATAAAAGAGTTGCAGATGGAGGCGTTGCGGTTAAAGGCGTTCCGAATAAAGGCATTGCGGGTAAAGGCGTTGCGGGTAAAGGCGTTGCGGATAAAGGCGTTGCAGATAAAGGCGTTGCAGATAAAGGCGTTGCGGATAAAGGCATTGCGAATAAAGGCGTTGCGGGTAAAGGCGTTGCGGATAAAGGCGTTGCGGATAAAGGCGTTGCGGATAAAGGCGTTGCGGATAAAGGCGTTGCGGATAAAGGCGTTTCGAATAAAGGCCTTGAAAAGGCGTTGCGGATAAAGGCGTTACGATAAGGCGTTTCGATAAAGGCGTTGCGGGTAAAGGCGTTGCGGAAAAGGCGTTGCGAATAAAGGCGTTGCGGATAAAGGCGTTGCGGATAAAGGCGTTGCGGATAAAGGCGTTTCGAATAAAGGCCTTGCGGGTAAAGGCGTTGCGGATAAAGGCGTTGCGGATAAAGGCGTTGCGGATAAAGGCGTTGCGGATAAAGGCGTTGCGGATAAAGGCGTTGCGAATAAAGGCGTTGCGGGTAAAGGCGTTGCGGATAAAGGCGTTGCGGATAAAGGCGTTGCGATAAAGGCTTGCGGGTAAAGGGCGTTGCGGATAAAGGCGTTGCAGATAAAGGCGTTGCGGATAAAGGCGTTGCGGATAAAGGCGTTGCGGTTAAAGGCGTTTCGAATAAAGGCCTTGCGGGTAAAGGCGTTGCGGATAAAGGCGTTGCGAATAAAGGCGGTTAAAGGCGTTGCGGATAAAGGCGTTGCGGATAAAGGCGTTGCGGATAAAGGCGTTGCGGATAAAGGCGTTACAGATAAAGGCGTTGCAGATAAAGGCGTTGCGGATAAAGTCGTTGCGGAACAGGTGCCCACTATTCATAAGAGACGTGCCCGTAAACCCAAAATTGTGAAAGAAAAGAAGCCTGAACTGCTAACAAATGACAATAGTGTTGCTCCCAAAAAACGTGAACTAATACGTCAAGCCGAAAAGGATGCCAGCACCATATACCAAAGGGTAACAATGGAGAAGGAATCTCCCAAACCATCCTATGCTACGGTAATACCAGCTAGCAAGGCGACCATGACGATAATGGATATATCCATTGAGGAACCCAGCTTGGAACCTACAAGCAAACTAGTCTTAAATTCTGAAGAAGTGAACACAGAAGTAGCTATGGAGGTAGACACAGAAATAGATACCGGGAACCAATTACATGCTATAGAGACGGCACCTGAAGCTCAGAAAGAACCAGTAATTATTTTTAACACCGAACCTTTTGACCAACCCTTTGATCTGGCTCAGTACCCAGTTACTTTCGATTTTGAAACCGACTTCAATATGGTTCTGGGAGATCCTACAGAGGTTGAACCTTTGACCACAAATGATTCCGATTTTGATATGACAGCAGTTAACTATGAAGAAGAGGATGATATTGATGCCAGACTTGAGCAAGAATTGAATTCTCTGATTGTGAATGAAGTATGCCCCACTTTTTCGATGGCTGAAAATATAATACCCGCCGAAGTTGAGCCTCCCACCCAGCCGATGTCCCTTGAGGACGAAATCGATGCACGTTTACAGGCCGAACTGGATTCGTTGCCCCATGTTGAAGTGGAAAATCCTACAGATTCTCAGGATTTGGGTGACTTTATGAAATCTTTATTTTGTTACGAAGGCAGATCTTCGCAGAGTGCAGATGATGCTTTACTTATGGACATATATAATCAATTGCCATATGGTCCTTTACCCAGCCTAGTGCCTGAAGTAACCCCCATTATAATGCCTCCTGCCTTAAATGACGTTTCCTCGCCGCAAAAGCAGCAGCATAGCAATCCCTCCATGCGTACTTATACACGCTTCAAGAGTGCCCAGGGTGAGGAAATTTCTTTATCTTATGCCACTGGTCCCGATGGCCTAATTACCAGTGTGGCCATGCTACCTTCTACTTTACCCACCGATAATGTGCTGCCCACTGTGCGTCAGGATATGGATAGATTTTCAGCAGATGAATTGCATCAAATGATGCAGAATGGCCAAACCTACATGTCTTTTCCCACTGTATCCTCTGCTTCGAGCTTAGAGCCTAATCTGCAGACGGTGGTCGCCCCGAATTCCCTTCAAGAACAGGCTGTAGAAGACGAAGAGGTGGATTATGAGGAAATTGGTGTAGCCGATACCTTTGCTGAATACTGGCCCAGTAAGCTCAAATATGGCATGGCTCATCCCGATGCGGTGGTAGAGACCGCCACTCTGTCTTCAGTGGAACTACCAGATATTACCTATGAATTGACTTTACCGCAACACTTTCGTACGAATGGTAATCTAAGTGCTTTACAATTGGAGGCTGTGGTCTATGCGTGTCAGGCTCATGAGCAATTTCTGCCCTCCGGCGAAAGAGCTGGATTTTTGCTGGGCGATGGCGCTGGAGTGGGTAAGGGTCGGACCATAGCTGGTATTAAATACGACAACTACCTGAAGGGACGCAAGCGTGCCTTATGGATTTCAGTGTCGAATGATCTTAAATTTGATGCGGAACGAGATCTCTATGATATTGGGGCACATGAAAAGATTCGTGTGGTGGCTATGAATAAATTTAAGTACTGCCGTATTGATTCCGAGGAGAATGAGAATTTCAAGCGTGGCGTTATATTTTGCACCTATACCGCCCTGATAGGTGAATCATTGACAGCCACTACCAAGTACAAGACCAGATTGCGTCAGTTGATCAGCTGGTTGGGCAAGAAATTTGATGGTGTGGTAGTATTCGATGAATGCCACAAGGCCAAGAATTTGAGTCTCATGAATGTGGGTAAGTCCACCAAGACGGGTACCACTGTACTGGAACTACAGCAGCTGCTGCCCCGCGCTCGTGTGGTATATGCCTCGGCCACGGGTGCCAGTGAGCCACGTAATATGGCCTATATGGTTAGATTGGGTTTGTGGGGTCCCGGCACCGCCTATCCCGAGTTCTATGAGTTTGTCAATGCTGTGGAGAAACGCGGTATTGGTGCCATGGAAATAGTGGCCATGGATATGAAACTACGTGGCACCTATATAGCTCGCCAATTGAGCTTCAAGGATGTCAGTTTTCGTATAGAAGAAGTGCCCATGCTGCGGGATTTTCGACGCACCTATAATATGGCCGCCGAACTTTGGGCCGAAATCAATAAGAAATTCCAGAAGGCCTGTCGTCTCATGTGCATTGAAAGTCGCGTCCAAAAGATTATAACCTGTCAATTCTGGTGTGCTCATCAGCGTTTCTTTAATAATCTGTGCATAGCCTCCAAGGTCAGTCATGTGGTCAAAATGACACGCATGGCCACACGTATGGGCAAGACCGTGGTCATAGGTCTACAATCTACAGGCGAGTCAAGGACTATAGAGCATTTGGAGCGACATCATGGCAAATTACATACATTTGTGTCCACCTCCAAAATGATACTCCAATCATTTGTGGAGAAACATTTTCCAGCACCAAAAAGAGACTCGTTTCACCATTTGCTGAATACGGGGGAATTTGAGCCGGAGAGTCGTTGTAAGCCACCGCGTACCAAGCGAACGCGCATGAATCCCGATTGGGTTGATGATGATATGGATGCTGAAGCGGATGAGAGTGACTTTGAGATGTATGAGACTAGCTGGACGACGCCGGAGGATGATCGCATTAAGTCGGGACGTAAAAGACGTGGACGACCACCAAATCCTGATAAGGGTAAGTCAACAAAATGGGAATTGGGAGGTAAATGAGCAACAGTACATGGGTTTTTGTAATATATTGAGACATAGGCCGAGCATACGAATACACACTCAGACTCGCGGTCTTATGCACTAGCCGCGATTTCTTCATTGGTTTCTTGAGACTGCACCTAATTTTGTTTTTACACGGTAGATACGTTCCAGAAAAACCGTGTAAAAGAAGTTATGTTGTAAAGAAAGACTGAAACATTTGCACACATACATACTAAAGCTACTAAAAATAAAATAGAAAGAGTAATTCACTAACTAAATTTTTAAAAGATTTTTTTTGCAAGTGAAAATAGTTTTCTTTGAAATTTTAATAAAATAAATTTTTTTAATCGTGCTAATTTGAATGAAATCGTGTAAAAACAGAATAAAATTATTTTGTAGACCGTGTTATATCGAAATTCGAAAATTTGTATATATTTATAAATTTGAACACGCTGAAAAATTCGCAATATATTATGCAGAGTTATGGAAATAAATTAGATTTATAGAAAATGTCTTTGTTTTGGAAGTTCGTAATAGAGAAGCTCTGTATATTTCAACTGTTATATCATAATACACATATTTAGCATATGTATTAAAGGCAGTGATATACTCTTTAAAAAAAAAAAAGTATTTAAAAAAATATGTATTTTAAAAAATATTTTTATTAAAAGTAGAAAACTTTTTTAAAAAGCCGGGAAACTAATTTTGTTATTTTTTAACAAATTAAGAATTATAGAATTGTGATTTTTATTTAATAACTATTTTTCACCACAAAGATCACAAAAAAATAATTTTTCCCACAATACTTCATATGAATAGAAACACTTTTGTACAGCATAGAAATCTAAATGCTTTTGAACAGCAGTTTTATTTATATAAATTAAAGTGCCGAAAATATAATTTATGTCATCTGAGAGCAGGCCTTAAAGCTAAGATTATTCTATAAATTTTAATGTTAAGTTGAGATGGCTTTATTGGCAATAACGACTGTGTAACGTATTGGTATCGATTCAACCAAGACCTGGCACTATTTAAGAGGAATCTTGCTTTAGGACTCCTTAAAGACTTAACATAGTGATTTGCCGCTGGTTGGCTTAACAGTAGTAACTGCCTAGCCAACTGGCATTAGCCCGCAGATTTTTGATGGAATAAGCCACTTCAAAACTTTCACCGAATATTTTCTTAACCATTTTTTTTTGCTTTCTCTGGGGATCTTTATCTAGTTGGAAGACTCAAATTAGCGAGAATCTCATATTCTGTGAAGGGTAGCATTATATATCCAAAATATGGAAGTATACTTGATGATCCCTTATGGTTTTGATACAATATAATGGAAAAACAACTACAGAAAAATTTCACATTTCTATGTTTAATTTATTCGGGATTGATTTCAAAGTTTAGAATATGCCTGATGTACGAGGGAGAGCCTTTTTCAGCAAAAATAAGAACTTAACTCTCATCTTTCTATAAAATATTCCATTATTTTTGGGCTGGCCAATTTAGATGTTACCTTGCGAACTTCAAGCGATTAGTAATGTCATGATTTTAAATTATGTTCTCTGAGACATATGCCAACTGATTGCAGCGACAAAGTTATTTTAAGCTCCTTTCTCCACCTAATGTTGCAGCCTTAAAATGATCTTTCATGCCCTCGCAGATCAACCTTTCCAGTATTTTTCTTTGTAGTTTATTGCGTTTCGAATAATGTTAATTGAATAACCAACCAATCGTCCAATTTGTTTGATGAAGTCTCCATTTAATATCAATTTTATTTTGATGATATCGCGATATTTTGCACTTAAGTGTTTTACGCGACCCTTGGTATTGATTTACTTTAGAAGCGCTAGGATCGGATTACTATATATTATAGCTGCTTTAGGAAAACCTTTTTCGATTTTAATGTTAGCGCTCTTGAACTCTGTAATAAGAAATATTATGTGCTGTCAAACAATTCTGCAAAATTTTGTCAAAATCGAAAGACTATACCCTATAGCTGTCATAGGACCGATCGGTCGGAAAATGAGTCTTAGAATGAAAAACCATTTTTTTTTTAATGATTGTTTATTTTAACTCTGGAATTATGCATATTATATAATTTTAGACAGTTTTACAGAATTTGGTTAAAATCGGATGACTATATCCTTTATTTGCCGATTGGTCGGAAAATGTTTTGCTAAGAAAAATATTTTTGTTTTAGCGGAAATTATATGCTTTCCAACATAATTACTTACTTCAATTATTTATTTAATATTTTCTTCTTTAATTCTTCCCTCCTTTTACACAGTGGAAAAGATCACCATGCAGGAGCGTATTTTAGAGCATTTATGCAACAATATGCGTGCCCTGGACAATGATGGTGAACCCACTTATACCTTTGATAATACCAAACCGCAAAAGGCGAATATCACGGAACGCGATGTTGAACGTTGCATTAATGCTCGAGAAATTTTGCTAGAGAAAATTGAAAGTATGGGTCGTCGTTTGCCCGCCAACACACTGGACAAGCTCATTTCAGAGCTGGGTGGCACTAATCTGGTGGCCGAAATGACCGGACGACGTGGACGTGTTATACGCACCGAATACGATGGCTACAAGTATGAACCACGCTGTGAGTCTGATACATCAATGGATTTGGTCAATTATCGTGAGAAGCAACGTTTCATGGAGGGCAGTAAACATGTGGCCATTATCTCGGAAGCTGCGTCGAGTGGTATATCATTGCAGAGCGATAAGCGTGTGTCCAATCAGCGCAGACGTTTGCATATTACCCTAGAGCTACCCTGGAGTGCAGATCGTGCCATACAACAATTTGGACGTACCCATCGTTCCAATCAGGTCAATTCACCGGAATATGTATTCGTGATTACCGATCTGGCGGGCGAGCGACGCTTTGCTTCGACAGTGGCTAAGCGCCTGGAGAGTTTGGGTGCCCTAACCCAGGGCGATCGTAGGGCCACGGATGCCCGAGATTTGTCGCAATTTAATATAGACAATAGCATTGGACGCAGCGCTTTGGAGAGTGTAATGCATCAGATCACGGGCGAGAAACCCATCGAACATGATCATGTACCGCAATCGTATAAGGGCGACTTTATCTTCGATTGTGGCCAGGCCATGGCGGGTGTGGGCATCTTGAATATACGTGAGGAGAATAAAGTGAAAATGTTTACCGCTGAGAAGGATAGTAATAATATTTCCAAGTTCCTGAATCGCATCTTGGGTTGTCGCGTCGAGATACAGAATGCACTGTTCAAGTTCTTTATGGAGACCATGTATTCACTGATACTGAAAATGAAGCGTTCAGGACGTTTTGATATGGGCATACTTGATCTGGATGCCCATGGGGCTAGCGTAAGTGCCATAAAGCTGATCCGATTTAAAAGAAAGCATGCCACAGGCACGGCGGCCACTGAACTGCATACCGTCAAGGTGGAGCGAGGCATGGCCTTTGAAACGGCGCTACAAAAGTAAGAACTTTGATATATGTATAATTCCCATTTCTGTCAAAAATTCTGTTCTTTTTCTTACAGATGCCGCAAGGAGGCCCAGCATGAACACGATGGTTTCTATATACTCCAGCAGCCTAGGAACAACAAAAACGCCGCCATTCTCTGTCTACATGCCCGTACTAATCCACCGGATTTCACTGCTGGCAATAAGATTAATCTGCAAATCTATCGCCCCAATACCGGACCTCAAGTGCGCACCGAATCTCTTAGTTCGATTTGCAATCGATATATGAAAGTTTCCGCCGATGCGGCACAGCCTTATTGGCGTCAGCAGTACGACATGTGCCTGAATATGTGCTCGCATGTGTTTTGGAGCAAACAATGTCCATATCACATCGGCTGTGAGGTGGGACTACGTGTGCGCACCTATCATGTGCTCTCCGGTCTGATGTTACCCATTTGGGATCGTATTGAGTTGATTATTGAGAAAAATAACCACAAGATACAGATCATTAGAGTGAAAACAGAAGGCAATAAAAAGATAGTGGGTACGGTGGTGCCCCATGCTGTCTATGATGAACTTGTCGCCGACCTGTCCTCGGATTCGATTGTGGAGACTCAATAGAAAAATTTATAAAAAATGTATACAGAAACTGTGGTAGCAATGAAGCAATCTAACCAAGCGACTTAGTTTATGTTTCGGTTAGGAAAAGTCATTAAGATGAAAAAAATTTAAATAAATCAAATTGCTACCACTTAAATGATACCAAATCTTCTTTATTTGTAAAGTTTTTAACGGAATGTTTATTTAAGTGAATTTGATACTAAGAAGACGGCTAGTTTTTATTTGCCCTTTCGAAAAGTAACAGGTAAGAAAGTCGGTCGACTCAATTTTACATGTGAGGCCACACAAACTATAAAAGTGCTGCCCATCACGATTGCGGCCGGAGCTGCCCAGCAGGTTTATGCTCCATACACTACAATCATCTAGCTCATAGCTTCTCTGAGATCTTTGCCCTCTGACGGACCTGACTATATTGACTATTCTGTTAAAGCTGAATGAGAATATATATAGTTTATAGAGTCGGATATGCTTTCTACTGACCTATACATTTGCACAAACCCAATATACTCTTTGCACCTTTTGGTAAAGAGTATAAAAAGAACATAGCAAGTTTTACTAAGGTATCAACCACATCAGCGAAGTCACATACCAAAAATCTGTGGAGTTAAAAAGTTGAGCAAGATTTTAAAGTATCGATATGAAAAGCTGAAATGCAATCTTTAAGTAGGTTCTTTTAGAAACCCTTCAATAATACTTTTATTTATCTAGCTTCAAATTCGAGGTCTGAAGTGGTATGTTTGGATTGCCGTTACATTAGGTGCCCGTAGAAGCCTTTTTCGACGAAAATACTGAAAAGCATCGATAATATGTTTACGCACTGGCTAAAAGAAAACTGGCAAGTCTTATTTAAATAATCTAACTGGAGCTACGCTAGATCTATGTTAAAAATTTAAAATTGTCAGATACAGCCTCCCAAATGGGGCCAAGCTGAGCTTCTCTTGGCTCGCGTTACTTTTACTCAAAAGAAAGGGACCTACAGTTTAACGCCGAATCCGAACGGCAAAGTTTTTTTTGAGAAGCTTTTTCATGGCTACATCTATGATTAGAAATCGGATTTTATTGGTTGTCGTATCTTTAGATTACTAGAAAGAGGTACATGACATGTACTACATGTCGGCCAGATTTCTGGATAATATTCACTTCAAAAAAAAACTGCTACCGAAAAAAAAGTCTTCATACAAAATTTTGACACAAAAAATGTTGTCTGTGTATTTTGTATGGAGATTTTTGTTATGTGTAAGTGAATACTGAGCATTAAGAAAGAGCAGCTTAAAATGTTTTAAAAATTCAGCTTTCATTAACCAAGTTTTCTGTTTGGTAGACCTAGATACTAAGTTTTCAAGCTTCTGATAGGAGATTTTATTTCTCATATCTCTAAATTTCGATATCAATTTATAAATGAATTTTAGTCGAATCTCAACTAATTTTTGAAATAAAGGATCAGCTATCCTTTGCACATTTTTTCGGTACTGGCCGGATCCGATGACTATTGATCTAGTGAGAAAAACTTGTTTGATTTCATTGCTAGAGTCTCCTTAATTAATTATATATATGCAACTATACAATGCTGGAAACTTTGATCAATGCCGGACGGCAATAGCATATAGCTGTCTTAGCAACGATCAGTTTAAAAACTAGCTCTAGTGAGAAAAACATTTATATTTTTGCTTAACTGGTGGTCAGATTTTTTCATAAAGTTATTATAAATTTTTGTTGAAAATTTGCATATATTAATATGCAGACTTGGCTTTTACTGTAAACTAGCTTTCATATGGGATTTCTGGACTTAAGTCCGTTCTCGTGTTTTAAGGGCATGCAAGGGGCCTTCTTCCTTTGCATCGGGTTTTTTGAGAGTGATTATAAAAAATTCTAGAGAGAAAACCATAGGAGATTTTCTGTTTTTTTTTTTTTGTTTGTTTTTTGTTGGTTCCCCCAGTTATACAAACAAAACAAAACATTTCCTTTTTTTTGTATCCCCCCACCTTAAAAAACAAAAAAAAAAAAAGAGAAAAAAATTTTTTTTACAAAAAAAATTAAGGGAAAAAATTTATTTAAAGGATTTTGAAATACCAACTTAGTAAAGAACTCCACGTCAGACGGTACAGACGTGTTATAAAATGTATGTAAATATGTTCGCTGTTGTTTGTTTTTAGATATTTAATGTGTTAAACAAATATTAATGTAATAATTGGTTAATTGTTTTGTAGTGTGCCTGCCGAAATATATCGGAGAAAAAAACACAAACAAGTTAAATTGTTTTTCTTGACCTCGAGCCGGCTAAACATCAACAGTCTACAATTTAGAAAGGTCGCTAAATATCTACTTTTACGAATAACGGAAGGCCCGCCGTAAGCATAACAACCACACCAAGATGGGATATGCAAAACTCAAATCCAGCTACACCAACTCTAGACCAATTATTAACAAATTTCAGCTAGAAACAACAAAACTAGCCAAGCTGAAGTCTAGCATTAAATTTTTGTTAAAGTGCCGTAAATCTAAACTAATTCCTAAATTCATCAGCAACACAACCAAATGTAAGAACATATTTCCTAACAACCACGAGTTACCGACTGACATAAACCAAATACTTACTCGACATACATACATGTTTCACACGAAAATACTAGGCCTACTTATTAAATATAAACATAACATAATCAAGAAGCAAAACGAAGCAGTGAAAACGAGAAGGCAAAGCTAACTTCGACTGTGCCGAAGTTTTAATACACTTGAAAAACTTTACTCCAACTGATTTAACTGGAAAAATATATATAGGATAACAGATATTTAAAATTTTTAAATCATTGATAATAAAAATTTGATACCATAAAAAAAACTTTTCTTAGTAAAACACATTTTCCGACCGATCGTTCCTATGGCAGCTATATGCTATAGTCATCCGATTTTGATAATTTTTTTTTCGAAATTATGTGAAAGCATATAAAACTAATATATACCAAGATTGGGGACGCTACGATAAAAAACAAAAAAGTTTTTCTCACAAGAAGTAGTTTTTTGACCGTCCGTTTATATAGCAGCTATATGCTATAGTTATCCGATTTTGATAAATTTTTTCAGAATTGTGTGGAAACATATGAAACAAATATATACTACGATTGGAGACGCTACGATTGAAATCAAAAAAGTTTTTCCCACAAAGACTTATTTTTCGACCGATCGTTCCTATGGCAGCTATATGCTATAGTGATCCGATTTTAATACATTTTTCCAGAATTATGTGAAAGCATATTAAACTAACATATACCAAGATTAGTGACGCTACGATGGAAAACAAAAAAGTTTTTCTAACTACAACTTGTTCTTAGACCGATCGTTCCTATGGCAGCTATATGATATAGTTATCCGATCCGGCCGGTTCCGACATATTAGTTGCGTGCAGTAAAAAGAAGACTCTGTGCAAAATTTCAGCTCGATAGCTTTAAAACTGAGAGACCAGTTCGCGTAGAAACAGACAGACGGACAGACAGACGGACGGACGGACAGCGGAAATGAACTCAGCTCGTCGTCCTGATCAAGAATATATATAGTTTATGGGGTCGGAAATGAATATTTCTATGCGTTACAAACTTCTGGGCAAAATTAATATACACTTTTCAAGTGTATAAAAACAACAACAAAGGTAGAACAGCTGCTCAGTGCAGACGATGCAGTAGCATTTTTTGAGAGTGAGCAGAACATCTGTAACAACCTAACAACAACACTGAAGAAACGGCAAGAATTGAAACATGAGAGACTGCGCAAAGAACGGAACGAAATCTTTGCTCTCAACAACAAACAAAAGGAATGGTTCGTGAACAAAACGAATGCTGAGTTCCCGCCAGACATACAAGCTTTGCTTACTAAAGGTCCAAAGTTCGCGTTACCGGTGGACAACAAGAGTTTTCCTCTCTTCAAATATATCGCAGACGGAGAGGAATTAGTTCAAACTCTGGACGACAAAGAGCAACAAGAATCAGCGCGGACGAGTTTCTCTTTATTAATCAAAGATTCTACATGCAAAAACAGAGAGAGTACAAGGGATCGGGCAGTTCTGGACACAGTGGAACAGACACGGAGGTTTCTGAAGAAAAATGACCAAGTTGTTATTTTGACGTCCGATAAAGGAAACAAGACGGTTGCAATGGAGAAGGAGGAATACAAGAACAAGATGATGGACATTCTGGGGGATATGTGCACATACAGGAAATTAAGACAGGATCCGACAACAAGACTACAAAATAAAAACAACAGTTTGGTGGACCAACTGTTTAAACTGGAGCTAATTTCAAAGGCCGAAAGGAATAAGCTCATGACAAGCACGGCGCTAACACCCAGGATATATGGATTACCGAAAATTCATAAAGAAGGAACCCCCCTAAGGCCAATTTGCTCATCGTTGGGATCACCGTCCCATGGATTGTGCAGATTCATCATAAAAATTTTAAAGAACATTACAGCGGACTCTATATACAATGTCAAAAATTCTATTGAGTTTAAACAACGAACTAATAATATCCCCATTTCTGAAGAAGAAAAATTAGTGTCGTTTGATGTAGTTTCCTTATTCCCCAGCATTCCAATCGATCTAGCATTAGACACAATTAAACAGAAGTGGACACTAATACAAGAATACACAAAAATACCTAAACAACTTTTCATGGATATTTTAAAGTTCTGCATTATGGATAATAGGTATTTCAAGTTTGAGGACCACATTTATACTCAATTAAAAGGCATGCCAATGGGATCCCCAGCATCACCGGTAATAGCGGACATCGTTATGGAAGAACTTTTGAACAGCGCAGTCAAAAAACTCCAACACCCACCAAGACTGCTCACAAAATATGTGGACGACTTGTTTGCCATAACGAAGGAAGATCAAGTTCAAAATACACTGGAGGCACTAAACTCATTCCACAGGAATTTAAAATTCACAATTGAGTTGGAAACGGATGGGAAACTACCCTACTTGGATTGCACAATTAATAGATATGGAGACAAGCTTAAAATCAAGTGGTACAAAAAGCCAACAGCATCAGGACGAATCATCAACTATTTTTCTAAACATCCCAAAAGTATGATTATTAATACAGCACTTGGCTGTATTCAACGGATGTTGAACATAAGTGACGAAATTTACCACAAGGACATAATTTATGAAATCAAACAAATTTTGACGAACAACGACTTTCCAAGGAATATCATACAATCACTCATTGAGAGGAACAAAACAACAAAATCAAAGGTGGAACGAAAACCAAAAGCATACCGATCACTGACGTATGTTCCAAAACTCTCGGAACGGTTTGCAACATCTAATTGCTTCAACAAACAAAATATACAAATAGCCCACAAACCCACAAACACAATGAAGAACTTTTTTAACAAAACAAAGGCAAAAATTGAAACGGCGGATAGAAGCAACATCATTTATAAAATTCCATGCAACGGAAATTTGGAGAACACATGCAAAAAATTTTACATTGGTACAACAAAATCAAAATTAAAAACAAGGATATCTCAACATAAATCTGACTACAAACTCCGGCATCAATCCACCATACAAAAGACTGTTCTTGCGACACACTGTATAGAGAGTGACCACGCACCGAACTTCAGCGCAACAACAATCTTACAACAGGAGAGCCATTACAGCAAACGCTTTACTCTTGAAATGCTACACATAATAGACACACCAACAGACAATAGACTGAACTTTAAAACGGACACTGAAAATGTTGCCCACATTTACAGGCATCTTTTGACGAATACCAACTTAGTAAAGAACTCCACGTCAGCCGGTACAGACGTGTTATAAAATGTATGTAAATATGTTCGCTGTTGTTTGTTTTTAAATATTTAATGTGTTAAACAAATTTTAATGTAATAATTGGTTAATTGTTTTGTAGTGTCCCTGAAGACGGTTGCCGAAGCGCAGCCGAAATATATCGGAGAAAAAAAACACAAACAAGTTAAATTGTTTTTCTTGACCTCGAGCCGGCTAAACATCAACAGTCTACAATTTAGAAAGGTCGCTAAATATCTACTGTTATTTAATATTAATATAAAAAAATACAAAACTAAATTTGTGAAATTCGAGGACTGTTTTAAAATGTTCTCGGCCTGCCAATAAAAGGTGTCCCATGATTCCGGGACTCCAGGTTAACGGAAATTGAAACGGACAATAAGGTTGTGATTAGTATTAATGTAACCGTACATCAATCATGAAAACTAATTTTTTTTATATTTGGCGCCCATTTAAAAATATTTATTTGATTTTTGACGATTTTTATTTTAAGTTTGGTGTACAATAAATAGTTCCTCATGATTAAGGCACTAGCCAGAAATACATCAATTCTGCGTCGATGCAACATGGCCGATGGTTCAGTTGAACTGCCGCAATCATGGCTACCAGGTCAATAAAAGTTTCGAAGTTTCGAGAAAAACAACAAGGTATAAAATACACACTTTAGCAAGAACATTGCTTCACTTAAAAGGCTATATCTGCTAATCTATTTCGAATTTATGAAAACGGTTTGAAGTGAATAAATGGGAAACGTCCAAGCTAGAAGAAAAATGCAAAACCAAAAAATAAAAATAAAATATTTTCAAAGGTACCCACTTAAGCCGATTAACCAAAACACTCATTTCGGTACATACCGGAACCAAAATTTAATTCGGGATTTATTCCTGTTTTTTTTTACAATGAATGATTAAATATGTATTTTCACTTTTCTGATTTCTCATATGAATTTCTTTTGAGAGTTGCTCAGATAGTGTAAAAGTCAACCTGAGAAGTTCATATTTGTTTAATTTTAGTGTAGTAGCCTCTCAAAACTTTGATATTAGTTAGTCATATGCGTTTTTTGACTGTTAACTCACATGTCCCTAAGGTGTTTTTCAGCCATTTTATATGAGAACTCAGACAAGTGATAATAATAAATAATAAAACATTTTTAAAGAATTCTTTAACAATATAATTTTTGTGCCTGAAAAAATAAACGTGTTCTGGCATACCGAAATAAAAATGAGAGCAACGTATTGTAACCAAAATCGAACTTAAGCCGAAACACAATTTTATGGAACTAACTAAACCGTTACTGGAACCAGCATTAATTTCAGCTTAGAATTCAATGTCTCTTTTTGCATTTGGCATTACCATTTTACGACCGATTTCTAGTTTTATTTTTAGAAATATAAATTAAAATGTTGCACTTTTTGTCAATCCACTTGGATATAATTGATTTCTTCATCAGTAAGCCAAGATTTTGTCATTGTTATCATCCTTTGGTTTTACTTTGCTTTTGCTTTTCCAAATAAGCAGGCACAACGTCCATGGAACAACCGAACAAGCGCCAATGTTGCCAGCCATAAACAATGGAACAATGGGACACACTTGGGTTGTATCTCTGGTATACGAATGTCATATGTATTGTCTGTGGCAATGCTGCAGGGTCGGTTCTGTACGCTCCAAGGGGAATCTGTACCATGTCTGTGATTGCACTGCATGTTGTTTTTTTTGTAACTCCGCCTTTCTCTCTTTCTCTTTTGGAGACATTATAAATTTTAAAACGTACGCACACACACACGCACACACACACGCACACACACACGCACACACACACGCACACACACACGCACACACACACAAATTTATAAAGACAGCAAAGATATAAAGAGACAATATAAGAAGACAAAACGAAGTGGACATAATAACTCACGCGTGATGGAGATATCCTATGTGGGTGAGAGAGCGCACAAAAAACATGTAGAAGCTCAGGCGTTTAAATCAGGGACCGAAAATAACAGTTATGGAAGTGAAAAAAATTACCACGAAATATGAATCCCCTGATAAAATGGAGTACATGAATCTTCATCATTTTGAATGGCGGGTCCTTAAATGGGATAAATTTTTTATTTGCAATTTTTATCACAAAAAAATTTTGAAATTGTTATATTATAATTTTTAAATAAAAATTTCGTTTTAACAGTTAAATGGTAATTTTTATATAAAAATTTTGAATAACAGTTAAAACTAATTTTTATTATAAAAATTTAAATTAATTTTTACTTTTGTAATTTTATAATAAAAATTAATTTTTAATTGTTATAAAAATTTTTTATTATACAAATTTTTATAAAAATTACTAATCTAGTAGGTTTAAGAAAATCTTGTATCCTTCTATCAAAAGATATTCTATAATTTACAAACGCCTACTAGATAAGTAATTTTATAAAATTTTATAATAAAGTTGTTCTACAAATCGAATCCGACCCAATTCCCATACGATTTGGCTTGATTTTTGGTCAAAAGCGATTTGTAGAACACATGGGTAATTTTTTTTTAGTTTTGAATTTTTTCACTTTATTGTTCACTTTCTCTTTTTTGTTCAATTGCTCATTTAGTCTTTTTAACAGTGGTTTAGCTTTTCTCTTCATTCAAAGTAAGAGAGCAACTGAACAAAACTGACCAAGTGAGTGAGTAACTGAATAAAAAAGAGCCATTAAAGAAGAACATGTTTAGTTAAGTGATTAGCATATATTTGTTCACTTACTCATAGAAACTCAAACACTTACAGGTAACACTACTCTTATACTTTATCAATTTGTCTCCAAAACTCTTAAAGTCTGCAGGATATGCGGTCCTTAACCCTGCCGGCAAATTAAAATATATACATACAGTATAAATTGCTTGCTGAAATTTTTCCCCAACACAATCTTAAAGTCAAGTGCTTGGCTTAACACACTCACACACACACATATATGTGACCGTACGTGCCGATCATAAAGTTTATTTGCGCCAACCTACGTACGGCAGCAAAACAAACAAATAAAAAATAATATTCTAAAATATAAAATATGAAGCCAAAAAGTATGTGAGGCGCATAAAAAATATAATCATAACCAGTAATTTTCTGTGGGTGTGGCTCTGGGCGTCGCCCAACTCTCAGATTGCAGTAAAAATTTAATATTTTAACAAGCGAAAAGCAAAGAAATGCCATTACGTGATACGTTGAAATACAAACACAGGAACCATCATATATACACACATACATATGTATATGTATGTTTGTATGACTGTAGGATATACAATAAAATACATTTGGCGCGGCAAACACGACACTCTGAATACTCAAAACGGTTGACTTTTGTGTGGACTTTACGATGTCCGCAGTTGATTTTGATGGGTCTAGTATACGAATTTTATTGAATAGATGTCGAATGAATATGGTTTGAGACCAGAAATGCGCCCAAAACTCAAATGATAATTTTTTTGATTAAAAAATAGAGGAAAGCTAACATTTATTTATTTAAATATATCATGTCTATGTTTGCGTAGTAGGCTGATCATTTTAATCGTAAGATGCCATGATTACTACTCTGGCATCGGGTCAAAAAATAAAATTCCAAAAAATTAATTTTTACTTACAAAATTATTATTTTTTATTTGGTATCCCTTGTGAAATATATATTTACAAGCGCTCCAACCATATTCCACCTGATTACACAGGGCAACAGTGTTTTTGGTGCAGCCCTATCTATAACTGATTATATAAGAATGGAGTGCACTGAACAAAACTGCATCATCGGTTTTGTTCCATCAGCTCTTGTTTCCACGATATGACGGCAAAACGGATTTCTTGTAAATTTTGCCCTTTCGAATTTTTTGTGGCCACAATAGGCATGTATTTCTGAATTTATCTGGCCTATTCGAAAGAGCACATATCAATGCTTCTGTGAAAAATCAAACGCCCAAAATTCGATCATGCAAAAGGCTCCAAAATGGTCTCTGAAGTCAGACGTTTCTCGATTTATGGCAATTTTTAGAAAATATAAAACGGTTTGAAGTGAATAAATGGGAAACGTCCAAGCTAGAAGAAAAATGCAAAACCAAAAAAAAAAAAATAGAATATTTTCAAAGGTACCCACTTAAGCCGATTAACCAAAACACTCATTTCGGTACATACCGGAACCAAAATTTAATTCGGGATTTATTCCTGTTTTTTTTTTACAATGAATGATTAAATATGTATTTTCACTTGTCTGATTTCTCATATGAATTTCTTTTGAGAGTTGCTCAGATAGTGTAAAAGTCAACCTGAGAAGTTCATATTTGTTTAATTTTAGTGTAGTAGCCTCTCAAAACTTTGATATTAGTTAGTCATATGCGTTTTTTGACTGTTAACTCACATGTCCCTAAGGTGTTTTTCAGCCATTTTATATGAGAACTCAGACAAGTGATAATGATAAATAATAAAACATTTTTAAAGAATTCTTTAACAATATAATTTTGTGCCTGAAAAAATAAACGTGTTCTGGCATTCCGAAATAAAAATGAGAGCAACGTATTGTAACCAAAATCGAACTTAAGCCGCAACACAATTTTATGGAACTAACTAAACCGTTACTGGAACCAGCATTAATTTCAGCTTAGAATTCAATGTCTCTTTTTTGCATTTGGCATTACCATTTTTCGACCGATTTCTAGTTTTATTTTTAGAAATATAAATTAAAATGTTGCACTTTTTGTCAATCCACTTGGATATAATTGATTTCTCATCAGTAAGCCAAGATTTTGGCATTGTTATCATCCTTAGGTTTTACCAAAATAGCTAGATTTAATTAAATTAATAAATACATATGGTGACCAAATAAAAACCAAAAGGTTCACCCATGTGTGCATCAAATTTTCTTTCATTCTCATTCAAGTGCGAGGACACTTTAAAAATATAAACTCCAATTGCAGCATCCAGTATAATATATATATATATGTATGTCAGCTGCGTACTTTGGGGACACGAAAAAATTGAACTTTTCTAGGTATACATAGTTAAAAAACAGTATCAAAAATAACTACGAAATTTTTTAAAAGTTTTAAAAAATTTTTTAGGTGGATAAATTTGAATTCTTGTATAAAGTGATGTCTTCGAGTACCTTATATAAAACGCGTACTTGAGTCTCAGTGTCCCCGAAAAATACGCTTTATATTAAACTCGGTTTCAATTTGTATATTTTTTAAGGGGACAAATTCGCAGTGTTGCCAGATTGTTCAAATATAATTTTATTTAAAGTATACATTGAGGACTCTGTATGCAACGCTTATTTCAGGTACGCTGTACGTACTGTTCATTTCGGGGACTTAGTCCCTAAAATGCCCACTATATATTAAATACACAATTTATGATCTAAGCACATGTATATTTAGCTTGTATTGGGGACAATTGCGTTTGAGGAAAGGGGAACGGTGGAATGAAACCAATCCACAATGTACCGTCGACTTCGGGTGCATTTTCGACTCTGCATTTTTACTCACTTGGAATGTTACAAAAAGCATGGTGTCCCGAACGCGACATAAACGGTACGAAAAAATGTCGACACCATCTGATATTCGAAATTCGATCACGATTAAAATTTTTTTTGATTTTGTAAACAATTTCAAAAATTGTAAGAAATTCAAAATGGAGAAAAAATGGTTTTTCAAAAAATTTATATCTAAGGGTCTGTATATCGGACGAATCTCGGGTTAATTGTTATGAACAGTCTTTAGCTGTGGTTATTAAAACTATAAATTAAAAAATAGCGGGATAACAACGGCTGCGCCGATGTTTAAATACCCTTGCAGGTTCTTTATTTTACATTAGCAATGATTTTCCTGTTTTTCTTACAAAAATTGAATTTTGCTAGATTTTGGTCCGATGTTCCAATGGCAGCTATATGCTATAGCCATCCGATTTTGATCAAACTTTCTAGAATTATGAAGTGGCATATAAAACTAATAACTACCAAGTTTTAGCACGATACTATCGAATATAAAAAAGTTTTTCTCACTAGAACTAGTTTCCGGACCGATCGTTCTTATGGCAGCTATATACTATAGCCGACCGATTTTGATGAAATTTTCTAGAATTGTATAAATGCATATAGAACTCCTAACTACCAAGTTTTTTTGCAAAGTTTGGTTAAGATAGCTTTAAAACTGAGACGGACAGACGGACATGGCTATATCGACTCGGCTGTTGATGCTGATCAAGAATATATATACTTTATGGGGTCGGAGATGCTTCCTTCTATGCGTTACAAACATCAGCACAATTTTAATATACCCTCTGCAAGGGTATAAAAATATATCCGTACTTTATATTATTACATAATTATTAGTAAAGTTTATGTTTAATTTTGCAAAGTGCTAACCACCATGATATTACTTCTAAGAATATACAACTTATTGTCCCAAGCATGCACTAAATTATGGTGCTTTCAAAAATATGGAGACTTTTATAGTTTAAAAGTATTAATTATTTAAGTTAAAAACAAACAAATAATATGCCCCAAAAGAATGCTTTGCCATGCAGCCAGTTAAATAGGTTTTTCATCTAAACTTGGCCAGCGAGTGTTATATTTAATTATCTTAACAAAAATGTCAAAATCAGGCGGACACCTATATCATATAACTTATAGTATATAGTAAGTATAGTAGTATAGTTATAATAAGATTAGTTGCATTTGGTAAAGTTCCAGATTGACCAGAGTAGTAAATTTCACATTATTATCCCTGATTTCTCATTTTTGTTAAAATTTGTGTCTCCAAAATGTATTTATAATGTGTAACAACAGCAGTCTAATCAATAATGCGTTTTATGCAATTGTCCCGAAAGTTACCGCTGCACATGTGTATATATGAATTGACAATAGCATACACGCTTAAACACATTGCACATCCACCCCATTAATTTATAGATTATGATTAATTTATAGATACGGATGTGCAGCAGGTACTTTCGGCACAATTCATATAAATATACTAGCATATAACCCGGCGCGCTTCGCTTCGTCACCATCAGTATGATGAAAAAAACGTTTGGCAATGATCCCACCCCCGCCCCCATTTTCCGACCATCAGAAATGAGAAAATTATTTTCCACTTAGTTGGCCCATTAAGCGTACAAACTCTGAAACCACCCCCGGGCACCCATCATCCGACCTTGAGGGTGGGTATGTGCAAAGCTAAAAACTTTATCCTATTTAATTGGCCCATAAAGCTTTCAAACCAAATTTAATACATATCGGCTAAAAAAACACACCAGCGCACCTATATTCCGACCTTTACAGTGAACTTCCCGAAATAGAAAAACAAGTGTTTCTATTTATTCTGACCCTAGAGCTAACAAAACGAATTTTATTCAGATAGGCTCACAAATAGCCATTGTCACTGAACCGAAATACGCCCACCATTATTCTTGCCTGTGGGCGGAAATTCCACCACCGAGAAATCAAATGTCTAATTATTTTCTATAATGTGTTCACAAACCAATTTTGAAGCCAATCGGATTAAATGTTTTGTGAATAAAATTAGCAAGTCTATCTATTTGTGCATCCTCCACATTTAACAACGAGGTGTGTGTCGCAATGTGTTTCCGAAGTGTTGTTCCTCTTAATGAGTTAAAATTGGACATGCGCGGACGTATTGTTTACTTAAGGGTTGTTTAGCTGAGTGTGGAACGCTGAATACATGAATGTTTGATTCCCTTACTCCAGCTTCTTTACGGTATTTAACAATGCAATCAATGCATTTTACGTCCAATGAGCTCAAAAGAACTGGAACTGTCCGTCCTAGTTTGCCTCTTATAGTGAGCCGAACAAATTGTTTCGCAATATTTTGAGTTGACTCTTCGAATCGATTAAACTGCTCTTTATCTACATGCTCATCTATAGCATGCACAGTTTTATAATTATCGAGCGTCAGTCTCTCAATTTCTCCAGCTCGCCGCCGATTAAATATTTGAATGCTTATTAGCGTGCTCTCAATCAAGTTTGTCCAATCGGTTAAGTTAAATGCGGATTCCAAAGCATTGAGAGCATTAAGTGATCTATCTTTAACATACTGAA
Source organism: Lordiphosa mommai (assembly GCA_018904225.1). Classification (NCBI taxonomy): domain Eukaryota; kingdom Metazoa; phylum Arthropoda; class Insecta; order Diptera; family Drosophilidae; genus Lordiphosa; species Lordiphosa mommai. The sequence goes on along the minus strand of JAEIFT010000350.1, from coordinate 182,198 downwards.
ATAATGTTTTTATATCCTCCTTTTCCGGAAGCACGGTTTTAACGGCTCGACGTTTAGTGCACTGATCCTCGACTGCTTTTTTATTTATGTTCAGAGGTATGTCAATGTCCCATAAAAGCAAAAAATCTTTTACTAACTTTTTTTTTTCGTTGTCCTGTTGACGAATGAAATTTCCTTGAAGAATTTTTGCACATTTTTTTATTAAGCCTGTTAACATTGTAGCAACCGACGGAGTTTTGTAAGACATAGATTCTTCATCCCATTGAGCAACGGACCTAATACTGGCCACCATCAGATCTATGTATTTTGGTAAAATTGCATCTTGCAACTCTTTTATTTCGCCATTGGACTGTTTTTCCATTTGAACCGTTAGTCTGCCTAACACACGCATGTGAGCTCTTATCATATCGTGTTGCACATTTCCGTGTTTCATGCATTCGTAGTTCGCATACAAGATAATAAGATGGTCATATAGTATACGTCTAGAAATATTGTCATCATTTAGCACTGGAGCTACTTTTTCACGCAATATGGCATTTGCATCTGGCATTTGCATCCGAATTAAACTTCGGTTACCCTTCTCATTCGATTTTTTTATACATTTGGCTACATGATTACGTAAAGTAGTCTTGGGGAAAAATCCCTGGCACTGTGAACAACAGACAAAATCACAAACTGTGTTTTTCGAATGTTTCTGATTTCGTCAGGGAACAATTAAGTTTCCAGAATTAATGGTTTCATCTGTATTATGAATGAAATCACCCTTTTTCCTTAAAATGTCAATAAGATGGAGTCGTTGTTTATTCTTCTTTGGAAAATTTAAAAATTCCTTGACAAGTGGTTCCCTTCGATGTACCAGTTCTAAATGACGAGCAAACTTTGATTGCAATTTATTTCAAAAAATGCAAAAGTGCACCTTTGATTTTTTTTCAAGTTGTGCAACTGGCATTTTTAAATTTCTGACATCATAAAGCCGTTTTCCGGATGTTACAACAATATTATTCGCAACGCTGACATTTTCCTGAGATTCGTTGCACAGATAACTTGGATCTATTTTCGAATTATCAATTGCAGATTCCGAAAAATTTGTGTCATTTCTAACATCTCCATTTGTCAAATCGCAACCTAATTGACCAATTGTATACATATTTCGGTCATTATTCAAGATATTAAAAAAATAGAAGGCTAACATCGGCTTCGCCGATGTTTCAAATACCCTTGCAGTTTTGAAAGACGCTACTATTGATAACATAAAAGATTTTCTTACTAGAACCAGTTTTTAGACTGATCGTTCTAATGGCATCTATATGCTATAGTGATCCGATTTTGATAAAATTTTCCAGAATTGTGTGAAAGCATATAAATCTTATATATACCACGGTTGGTAACGCTACGATGAAAAACAAAAAAGGTTTTCTCACTACAACTAGTTTTTGGACTGACCATTTATATGGCAACTATATGCTATATACTGATCGAGGAGACAGTATAGAAACAGACGGACAGACGGACAAACGGAAATGAACTGAGCTCGTCATGCTGACCAAGAATATATATACTTTATGGGGTCAAAGATGCTTTCTTCTATGCGTTACAAACATCGTGACAATTTTAATATACCCTCTGCAAGGATATAATAAACCTACTTTGTAAGTTTATATTGGGTAAAAATCTATATATCAGGCACTTACATTGACTGCGAAGACTCAGCATTATCTCTTCAATATCCTTACTCACTGAGTGAGGTGAGCCTAAAAATAAAATTCGGGTTTTAATGAGATTGATAAATGCATTAACACTGCGTCATACTTTTTTCCATACGATTTTCGAAATATGAAATTTTCTGCGGCTCTTGGCTTAAGAAAACAGTAAATTTTATAAATAATTTAATTTACAGCCAAAATCAGACGTATTGTAATGCAAGCAATCTGTTTCTTCTTTCTTTAAGTAATATGGAAGAGAGACGTTTAACTGACCCAGCTAGTCTGGTTGGCTTTTGCAATCGGCCATAGATTTGAAAAACTGCCGTCAGGTATTTCGCTCAAAATGAAGAAGACTTGCTCAGAGAAGACGGGAAATGTTACAAATACATTGTCACATCGATTGGACGGTCTTTTTAATCATTAATAGCGACTGCAAGCGAAATTGACGAACCTCCCAGCAGCGATTAGTAATAGCCTGAAAACTGTCATTACTTAGAACAAAACTTTGCATTTGGTTCATAAAGATAAAAAAATTGCTCAACATTCTACGGACTGATGAACAAAAATTCACCAAAAGGCATAGAATTGTGCTGCTTGTGCGGAAATTACAGCTGGACAATAGGCTGGATCAACAATTTTTGCAAAGCAAAGCGGATCGATTTTGAAAGAAGTGACTTAGAAACCATCTAAGATTTGGAAATCAAATTGTTGCTTGTCTTTCTCGCATATCCTTACCGGCTATTTCCTTACAGGTTATATTTTCTGATAGTAAAGAGTTTAATTTCGGTTAACCAGCTGGTTTCCAACATAACTACAGCGATCTATGAAAGGGCACCTTTATTTCTAAAAGATAAACTTTTGAGGCGGTTCAGTCATGATATGGGGTGCATTTACCAAGTCTGCTACCATTTTTATGTGAAAAAAGGGAAATGCCCTATGTTTTTATGCAGGATAATGTCATATTGGCAAGGCGAATCTATAAGGATAACCACCAAGTGCGAGAGCACTAATGCTCTTAAAAGCGCAATTTTGAGGAAATGGACATAGAATTATTGATGAAGCTGGTGGATTCCATGAAAAATCGTGTTTTTGAAAAAAAGCAAGCAAAAAATTCAAACTATATTATTAAAAAATTTTTGGGCACAACTATTACAGCAACCAAAAACTCACAATTTTTTTAGTTTTCGTATTTTTGCAAAGAAAAAAAGTACTTTTCCGAACTTACCTTGGTCGTTGTAGGACTTATTATTTAAGACCTCAGCGTTCGAATTCGAATCAATAAAAGTCGCATCATCTGAAAAAAACAGGTTTAATATTAATATGAAAAACGAGAAGGCAAAGCTAACTTCGACTGTGCCGAAGTTTTAATACACTTGAAAAATGAGGGTATATTAAACATTGATACATGTGTACGAGCTTACCTTGGCCGCTGTAGTCTACAATTGCAATCTCCGTTGTGTTCAAATCAATAAAAGAACTATCAGCTGTAAAAAATAATACATTAGAAAAAAACTGTTTTCGAAAATTACACATCTTTGTATGTAAATAGACTTGTTCATAAACATATAAGAAGTGCACGAGTGCGAATATGATATGTATTTTATAAATATATGTGTACGAACTTACCTTCTCCGCTGTAGGGAATAATCTTAATGTACGTTGAATTCAAACCAATATGAGACAAATCAGCTGAAAAAATAGATTTTTTATTATTAAATAATTTTAATTAATATGCAAAAAAGAAATGGAGGAAATTTGACTTCGGTCTACCGAAGATAATACGCCTTTGTAGATATTGTTTTTATTTTGTAATTTCTTATGTTTTTTTTACAACTTTAATAATTTTTTTATGAATATGAAATTTATTATATGCGATATTCCTGACTTTTCCTAATAATTTATACGCATTCGGGTCTTCTTAATCAACAGTAAAAAATTCTGTTTGAAAAAAAGACCATGTGCCAAGTTTCATCCAGAAAGCATTAAAACTGAGGGAGAAGATATCAAAAAAACCGCAATCGTCGGACGGACAGACGATCATCAAGAATATATATACTTTAAGTGGACGCTTCCTTCTATGAGTAACAAACATATCGACAAAATTATAATATCCTTTACAAGAGTATTAAAACATTCTTTTAAAATACTTTTGACTATGTATCTATGTAAATACACACAAGCAAAGAAATAAACATAGAGTACAGCGATATTGTTAAAACATTGACATATTTGTATCATGTCGGCTATATTCATAATACCTGCAGTATGTGCATCAATAAACACAACATCAGCTTCTGCTAGATTCTCAATACCTGCTGTATGAGATTTGATATACGCAGCATCAGCTAAAAAAATATGAAATTATAAAAATTATAAAAATTATCAAATAAAATTAACATAACAAATACATATATGTAGCTTAGGGCGGGTCGATTTGTATGGGGCAAAAAAAATGAAATAGGCGTATAGCAGAATCGCAATCTATGGACAATTCTAAGAACATTTGCCCAAGAAACCATAGGTCTAAAATAAAAACTTAGCCGCCGCATTTCAACCTTTAGGTTCATAAATAACACAGGTCAACAAAATGACGAACATTGTGTTGTCCAGTCTTGCTGGTATATAAATATGATAAAGTTATCTGCCCAGATTCCAAAACTGGCATCGGTTTAGCTCCATCGGTTGTTAGTCGCAAGAAATGGCGGAAAAAACTAATTTAATGCTCTTTTAACGTATTAGTGACCCTACTTGGCAATAGTTTGTGAAATTGTGGTGTTTATACGACAGAGCACATATCAATGGAATATAATTATAGCCGATAGGGTCAGAATTGGACCTAAAAACCAGACTATTCACGATTTATAGTAATATTTTAAAACAAATAATTTACTTCAGGCCAGTGTGTTTTTTTGATTTGTATTTGAACATCCTTAGCATATGGCCGAACTTTTTTTCTAATTATGTAAATTTTTTTGCATTTAAATCAGCTTCTTTGGCCAAGTTTTGGCCTATTTAAGCCCAAAGCAAATATTTAAATTTATGGGAGGATAACTAGATTAATACACAAAATTTGTATAGGAGCTGTTAAATAGGCGTATAGGGAAATAGGGCGCAACTATGGACAGTCAACGTTAAGGATCATAAATAACACAGGCAATAAAAAAAGAGGGGTTCCAAGATATGACGGAAAAACTTTTTCGAAGAATGCATGCCTGCAATATTTTTTAAACATTTATTTATTTGTACCAACTTACCTTTTTCGCGGACAGCCATATTTTCAATATCTGCTGGATGACAATCAGCAGACACATGATCAGCTTTGGCACTTTCCTGGATAACAGCCTTATCAACACCTTGGAATGAAAAACAACGAAAAAAAAGTTTAGAATGAGATTTGTTTTGAATCTAATAGACAAGAAAATTATTTAATTATTTGTACAAACTTACCTTGTTGGCGGACGGCCATATTTTCAATATCTACTGGATGACAATCAGCAGATGCATGATCAGCTTTGGCACCTTTCTGGATAACAGCCTTAGCAATACCTAGGAATAAACAACAATAAAAACGAGATTGTAAGTTAAAGTCGGCCCTGCTCGACTTCGATATACCCGTTACTCAGGATATAAACATGTCCAAATTGTGGGAGATATGAGTTTCTTTCCAATTTGCGGGGGAGGCAACTCTACTATAGCTCATCTGATCAGGAAATGATGTATGGCTGATCGATAGGTAATAATTATTAAAATATATGTCTAGAGGGTTCAAACAATCTATTTTCAAAATTGTGGGTGATATAAGGTATTTTTTAAATTGCGGGGGCTTAAACTTTTCTATAATTCATCTGATCAGGAAACGATGTATGGCGGATCGATAGGTAATGAGGACTAGAAGGTTTGAACAGTCTATTTTCAAAATTGTGGGAGATATGAGGTTTTTTCAAATTGCGGGGGCGGCAACTCTACTATCGTTCATCTGATCGAAAAATTATGAATGGCGGATCGATAGGTAATGATGATTAAGATATATGTCTAGAAGGTTTGAACAGTCTATTTTCAAAATTGTGGGAGATATGAGGTTTTTTCAAATTGCGGGGGCGGCAACTTTTCTATCGTTCATCTGATCAGGAAATGATATATGGCTGATCGATAGGTAATAATTATTAAAATAAATGTCTAGAAGGTTTGAACAGTCTATTTTCAAAATTGTGGGAGATATGAGGTTTTTTCAAATTGCGGGGGCGGCAATTCTACTATCGTTCATCTGATCGAAAAATTATGTATGGCGGATCGATAGGTAATGAGGATTAAGATATATGTCTAGAATGTTTGAACAGTCTATTTTCAAAATTGTGGGAGATATGAGGTTTTTTCAAATTGGGGGGGCGGCAACTTTTCTATCGTTCATCTGATCAGGAAATGATATATGGCTGATCGATAGGTAATAATTATTAAAATAAAAGTCTAGAAGGTTTGAACAGTCTATTTTCAAAATTGTGGGAGATATGAGGTTTTTCAAATTGCGGGGGCGGCAATTCTACTATCGTTCATCTGATCGAAAAATTATGTATGGCGGATCGATAGGTAATGAGGATTAAGATATATGTCTAGAATGTTTGAACAGTCTATTTTCAAAATTGTGGGAGATATGAGGTTTTTTCAAATTGGGGGCGGCAACTTTTCTATCGTTCATCTGATCAGGAAATGATATATGGCTGATCGATAGGTAATAATTATTAAAATAAAAGTCTAGAAGGTTTGAACAGTCTATTTTCAAAATTGGGGAGATATGAGGTTTTCAAATTGGGGCGGCAATTTACGAAAATATGCGGACGTATGAATTAAGAATAGTGATAAACAATATTTCAAATTGTGGGAGTATGAGGTTTTTTTCAAATTGCGGGGGCGGCAACTCTACTATCGTTCATCTGATCGAAAAATTATGAATGGCGGATCGATAGGTAATGATGATTAAGATATATGTCTAGAAGGTTTGAACAGTCTATTTTCAAAATTGTGGGAGATATGAGGTTTTTTCAAATTGCGGGGGCGGCAACTCTACTATCGTTCATCTGATCGAAATATGATGTATGGCGGATCGATAGGTAATGAGGATTAAGATATATGTCTAGAAGGTTTGAACAGTTTTTTTTCAAAATTGTGAGACATGAGGTTTTTTTCAAATTGCGGGGGCGGGAGGGGGCGTGGCAAAAATTTGAAACAAACTTGATCTGCCTGCAGACAATACAAGTCTACAGTGAAAAGGTAGCTCTAGCTCTTATAGTCTCTGCGATCTAGGTGTTCATACGGACAGACGGACATGTCTATATCGACTCGGCTATTGATGCTGATCAAGAATATATATACTTTATGGGGTCGGAAATGCTTCCTTCTGCCTGTTACATACATTTGCACAAACTTAGTATACCCTTTTTACTCTACGAGTAACGGGTATAAAAAGTTTAGCACGAGATATGTTTTGAATCTTATAGACAATCATTTAATAATTTGTAACAACTTACCTTGTTGGAGGACGGCCATATTTTCAGTTACTGCTGGATTACAATCAGCAGACACATGATCAGCTTTGGCACTTTCCTGGATAACAGCCTTATCAACACCTTGGAATGAAAAACAACGAAAAAAAAGTTTAGAATGAGATTTGTTTTGAATCTAATAGACAAGAAAATTATTTAATTATTTGTACCAACTTACCTTTTTCGCGGACAGCCATATTTTCAGTTACTGCTGGATGACAATCAGCAGAAACATGATCAGCTTTGGCACTTTCCTGGATAACAGCCTTATCAACACCTTGGAATGAAAAACAACGAAAAAAAAGTTTAGAATGAGATTTGTTTTGAATCTAATAGACAAGAAAATTATTTATTTATTTGTACCAACTTACCTTTTTCGCGGACAGCCTTATTTTCAGTTACTGCTGGATGACAATCAGCAGACACATGATCAGCTTTGGCACTTTCCTGGATAACAGCCTTATCAACACCTTGGAATGAAAAACAACGAAAAAAAAAGATTAGAATGAGATTTGTTTTGAATCTAATAGACAAGAAAATTATTTAATTATTTGTACCAACTTACCTTTTTCGCGGACAGCCATATTTTCAATATCTGCTGGATGACAATCAGCAGACACATGATCAGCTTTGGCACTTTCCTGGATAACAGCCTTATCAACACCTTGGAATGAAAAACAACGAAAAAAAAGATTAGAATGAGATTTGTTTTGAATCTAATAGACAAGAAAATTATTTAATTATTTGTACCAACTTACCTTTTTCGCGGAAAGCCATATTTTCAATATCTGCTGGATGACAATCAGCAGACACATGATCAGCTTTGGCACTTTCCTGGATAACAGCCTTATCAACACCTTGGAATGAAAAACAACGAAAAAAAAGATTAGAATGAGATTTGTTTTGAATCTAATAGACAAGAAAATTATTTAATTATTTGTACCAACTTACCTTTTTGGCGGACAGCCATGTTTTTAATATCTGCTGGATGACAATCAGCAGACGCACGATCAGCTTTGGCACTTTTCTGGATAACAGCCTTATCAACACCTAGGAATAAACAACAATAAAAAGATTTAGCACGAGATATGTTTTGAATCTAATAGAATAGAAAATCATTTAATTATTTGTACCAACTTACCTTTTTGGCGGACAGCCATGTTTTCAATTACTGCTGGATGACAATCAGCAGAGGCATGATCAGCTTTGGCACTTTTCTGGAAAACAGCCTTATCAACACCTTGGAATGAAAAACAACGAAAAAAATTTAGAATGAGATTTTTTTTGAATCTAATAGAAAAGAAGAAAATCGTTTAATTATTTGTACCAACTTACCTTTTTGGCGGACGACCATGTTTTCAATATCTGCTATTTGTAAAGCAATAGACTCATCACCAGCTGAAAAAACGAGGGGTTAAGTTGAAGTCGGCCCTGCTCGACTTCGATATACCCGTTACTCAGGATAAGGTTTATTTAAGAATATGTTATTAGATCACAGAACGCCCAAATTGTGGGAGATATGAGGTTTTTTTTTCAAACTGCGGGGGTGGCAACTCTACTATAGCTCATCTGATCGGGAAATGATGCACGGCGAATCGATAAGTAATGATGATTAAAATATATGTCTAGAAGGTTCGAACAATCTATTTTCAAAATTGTGGGAGATATGAGGTATTTTCCAAATTGCGTGGGTGGCAACTCTTCTATCGTTTATCTGATCATGAAATGATGTATGGCGGATCGGAAGGTAATGATGATTAAAATATATGTCTAGAAGGTTTGAACAGTCTATTTTCAACATTGTGGGAGATATGAGTTTTTTTTCAAATTGCGGGGGCGGCAACTTTTCTATCGTTCATCTGATCAGGAAATGATGTATGGCTGATCGATAGGTAATAATTATTAAAATATATGTCTAGAGGGTTCAAACAATCTATTTTCAAAATTGTGGGAGATATGAGATATTTTCCAAATTGCGTGGGTGGCAACTCTTCTATCGTTCATCTGATCGAAAAATGATGTATGGCGGATCGATAGGTAATGATGATTAAGATATATGTCTAGAAGGTTTGAACAGTCTATTTTCAAAATTGTGGGAGATATGAGGTTTTTTTCAAATTGCGGGGGAGGGAGGGGGCGTGGCAAAAATTTGAAACAAACTTGATCTGCGTGCAGAAGATACAAGTCTACACTGAAAATATGGTAGTTCTAGCTCTTATAGTCTCTGAGATCTAGGTGTTCATACAGACAGACGGACAGACGGACAGACGGACGGACGGACAGACGGACATGTCTATATCGACTCGGCTATTGATGCTGATCAAGAATATATATACTTTATGGGGTCGGAAATGCTTCCTTCTGCCTGTTACATACATTTGCACGAACTTAGTATACCCTTTTTACTCTACGAGTAACGGGTATAAAAACTTTATATAACAAATGGCACAAACTACGAATATACATGCTTCTATTTATGGCAAATAAGTATGTATAATCGACATAACCTAAACTAGTTACACACACTTTATTTATGCAAATGTTCATATATTTCAAGATATATTCAGCTCGATTTAATTAAATCCACTTTATTTAAACTAGAAAAAATGTTTAACTTTTTTTGGCAAAAATTGTTTAAACGTTTAATTAACTCAACAATTTTTAATATATTTGTAAAAGAAAAAGCATAATTTTGGATTTCTTTTGGAAATTCTTTGTTTTTTTTGCAAAATATAATAAAAAGCCATAAAAATAATATATATTTAATTAAAGTAGTAATTAGTAATTCGGGTATTTTGGCGCACCAATCGAAAAAGTTGATATTGGTTAGTGGGCCAAAATACCCGATGCGAATTTCCAAAATACGATGTTCATGCGACGTCGCTGCGACTGCCCCCTAATATAATGCGTAACGACCATAGAACTGTACTGCAGGAACATTTTTGCAACGTGGACCCACGATTACATGGGTGTGCGTGTGTGTTCACCGACGGGGAGCAAATGAGCTCACAGACAGCACACACATGTAAAATCGAAAATACACGTTTAAAATTTCCCTGACACGGACGCACACACATATAAAATCGTAGGTCCACATTGAAATTTCCCCCTTGGAATTCAGTTCTATGGTCGTTACTCATCTTGTTAGCCTGGCTTAGAATGTCAATGGTTCATGCATATTCAAGTCACATGCATTTTGTAATATTCTGATTACTTGTACTTACTATTGTTATTGTTGAGCTCATCACATTTTTTTTCCAGAGTATGCTTTTCCAAAGCAGACTTTATTATTTTAGCCGCATACCTGCCACTTTTAAAAGTGGCAAAACATTTGTTGTTTTCCACTTTAATTTTTTTTTGTGGGAGTACATGGTACTCTCCACATTTAATGAGGTACCACATTGTACATACACTTTTTCACTTTTTCACTTTTTTCACAATTACGTCTTTGCGCTTAGAAGACCACACACGAAATGAAAGAGTTGATTGAACCAGTGTGACCGTATATACTTTTTAGCAGTTGCATCGTCAAGACAAACAATTATGTTAGTGATGACAAAAACTCGCGTGAGAGCAAGTACAGGCAATCACTAAATGACAATTAATTAATAAAAAGATTTGTATTAAATGTATTATTGATTAGACTGCTAGAGTTATTACATTTTATAAATATATTTTGACACTTAGGTAATATTTATTATACACATTTTGGCATAATAATTTTGTATAATATATATTAACTAAGTTCCAAAATATACATATATAAGATGTAACGACTTGCTCTGTCTAATCAAAAATACATTTTATGAACATTATTTTATTTATTTATTGTCTGTGCTGTGCTTAAATGAGGCTGTTCTCTCATCACTAGCGCAATTCTCTCAAGTTTTTTTTGTCCCCAAAGTAACCGCTACACATACATATAATTATATGAATTGTCCCGAAAGTGACCACTTAAACACATTGCACATCCACCCCATTTTACTACAATATTGAGGGCTAGAGTGATATATACTCACAATATGTGAGGTATGAATTGAATGCTTTTGAGTGACCGCCGTACTAAGCATAATACCACCTTGGCCCCTAATCAATAAAGTGTTTTATGCAAAATCTTTTCATTTATTGATTGCCTGTACTTGCTCTCACAAGAGATGTTCTCTTATCACCATAATCCTCTCATATTTTTTTGTCCCTAAAGAAAGCGCTGCACATACATATAATTATATGAATTGTCCCGAAAGTTACCGCTGCACATGCGTATATATGAATTAATTGCTGCATACACGCTTAAACACATTGCACACCCACCCCTCCACCCCATTTTACCATTATAAGGCAATAAACAACATAAAGTAAGACCGCTGCAGCTAAGTGCCCCGACTACGAAATATACCCTGTACATTTGATTTGTGTGTTTTTATACATAAAGGATACCTGATTCATGCGAAGGTGTGCGATATTGAGGGAGAGATCGAGATAGACTGACAATATGTAAGGTATGAATTGAATGCTTTTGAGTGACCGCCGTATCAAGCATAATACCACCTTGGCCCCTCCCTCCAACATGGAGAAAATCATGCGAAATCAATCAGTCTAATTAATAATGCGTTTTTCGGCCAAAATCTTTTCATTTATTGATTGCCTGTACTTGCTCTCACAAGAGTTATCTCTCATCACTACCATAATCCTCCTTATTAATTTTGTCCCAAAGTAACCGACCCACATACTTATAAAAATACCACTTATATGAATTGTTCCGAAAGTAATCGATGCACGTGCGTAAGTATATATGTATTGACCATTGCATACACGCTAAAGTACATTGCACAACAAAAGAACAACATAGAGTAAGATCGTTGCAGTTTAGTACACCGACTACGAAATACCTTGTACCTTTGATTTTGTATGGAAAGGAGTGGGTGAGCAATGTGTTTGAGCGTGTATGCATCATTTAATTTATAGATACGCATATGCAACGATTACTTTCGGGACAATTCATATAATTATATGTATGTGCAGCGGTTTCTTTAGGGACAAAATAAATATGATAGGATTATGGTAGTGGAGAGAACAACTAGTACAGGCAATCAATAAATGACAATTAATTAATAAAACGAATTTGTATCAAATGTATTATTGATTAGGTTGCTAGAGTTATTACATTTTATAAATATATTTTGGCACTTAGGTAATATTTATTATACACATTTTGGCATAATAATTTTGTATAATATATATTACATAAGTTCCAAAAATATATAAAAATGTAACTATTTGATCTGTCTAATCACGAATACATTTTATGAAAATTATTTTATTTATTAATTGTCTGTGCGTGCTTTCACGAGAGCTGTTCTGTCATCACTAGCGCAATTCTCTCCATTTTATTTTGTCCCGAAAGCTAACGCTGCACATGCGTATATGAATTAAGCGTGTTTAAGCGAGTATGCAATTGTCAATACATATATACTTACGCACGTGCAACGATTATTTTCGGAACAATTCATATAATTATATGTATGTGTAGCGGTTACTTTGAGGACAAAATAAATATGAGAGGATTATGGTGATGAGAGAACATCTCTTGCGAGAGCAAGTACATGCAATCAATAAATGAAAAGATTTTGCATAAAACACTTTATTGATTAGGGGCCAATGTGGTATTATGCTTAGTACGGTCACTCAAAAGCATTCAATTCATACCTCACATATTGTGAGTATAGCTCACTCTAGCCCTCAATATTGTAGTAAAATGGGGTGGATGTGCAATGTGTTTAAGCGGTCACTTTCGGGACAATTCATATAATTATCAGCCATGTCCCATTTTTCACTTTCGCAAAATTTTGCGATTTGAAACCGGTTTTGGGAGCAAATTTGATCTCAAAATCGCAAAATGTTTGCGAAAGTGAATATGGGAGCACTGCTGTATATATGTGTAGCGGTTACTTTGGGGACAAAAAACTTGAGAGAATTGCGCTAGTGATGAGAGAACAGCTCTATTGAAAGCACGCACAGACAATTAATAAATAAAATAATTTTCATAAAATGTATTCTTGATTAGACAGATCAACTAGTTACATTTTATATATGTTTATTTTGAAACTTATGTAATATATATTTTAAAAAATTATTATGCCAAAATGTGTATAATAAATTTTACCTAAGTGCCAAAATATATTTATAAAAATGTAATAACTCTAGCAGCCTTATCAATAATACATTTGATACAAATTCTTTTCATTAATTAATTGTCATTTATTGATTGCCTGTACTAGTTGTTCTCTCTCCACTACCATAATCCTCCATTTTTATTTTGTCCCTAAAGAAACCGCTGCACATACATATAATTATTGTCCCGAAAGTAATCGTTGCATATGCGTATTTATAAATTTAATGATGCATACACGCTCAAATACATTGCTCACCCACTCCTTTCCATACAAAATCAAAGGAACAAGGTATTTCGTAGTCGGTGCACTAAACTGCAACGATCTTACTCTATGTTGTTTTTTGTTGTGCAATGTACTTTAGCGTGTATGCAATGGTCAATACATATATACTTACGGACGTGCATCGATTACTTTCGGTACAATTCATATAAATAAGTATGTGTAGCGGTTACTTTGAGGACAAAATAAATAAGAGAGGATTATGGTAGTGATGAGAGAACAACTCTTGTGAGAGGTACAGGCAATCAATAAATTATAAGATTTTGCATAAAACACTTTATTGATACGGCGGTCACTCAAAAGCATTCAATTCATACCTTACATATTGTTAGTAAATTCCCAATTAGCCCCTCAATATTGTAGTAAAATGGGGTGGAATGGGGTGAATGTGTATACTATTGTCAATTCATATATACACATGTAATTACGGGACAATTGCATAAAAACGCATTATTTATTAGACTGCTGTTGTTACACATTATAAATACATTTTGGAGACACAAATTTGAACAAAATGAGAAATCAGGGATAATAATGTCAAATTTACTACTCTGGTCAATCTGAACTTTACCAAATGCAACTAATCTTATTACAACTATACTACTATGCTAACTATATACTATAAGTTATATGATATAGGTGTCCGCCAGATTTTGACATTTTATTAAGATAATTAAATATAACACTCGTAGGCCAAGTTTAGATGAAAAACCTATTTAACTGGCTGCATGGCAGTTTTTTGGGGCATATTATTTGTTTGTTTTTAACTTTAATAATTCATATCTTTTAAACTATAAAAGTCTCCATATTTTTGAAAGCACCATAATTTAGTGCATGCTTGGGACAATAAGTTGTATATTCTTAGAAGCAATATCTTGGTGGTTAACACTTTGGAAAAATTAAACTAAAGCTCTACCAACAATTATTTAACAATATTAAATACGGCATTAACCACAGTAAAGCCGATTTTTTTTATTATTTATCTCAAAAAAACGGTGAGCTTAAAATCTGTCCGGCTTAAAAGAATCACCTATATGTTAATTATCTACACTCCAGTATAGTTCATTTCACCGTTCCCATGTCCTAATAACATGCATCTTCTACAATTATAAGCAATTGTCCCCAAATAAGCTTTAAACTGAATATACTTTTAATATACTGCATTATGGAGTATATTTTGAGGACATTGACGTGTCTTCAAAATGCCCGTTAGGGGCCAACATATAAATGTGCAAGCCATTACCATCGTTCTGACATGGGGTTGCCATATCGATGAAAAAGGGTTATTTTGTCTTTTGATATATATAGAACCTTGAAAGTTATTTTAAGTTGCTATTATTTTTTCAAAAAGATGGTATGATAATTACTTAAAATTACTAAACAAATAATATATATACTCTTTTTATTTATTTTTAAAATTATTTTAAAATGCTGTCCCTGAAGTAATCGCTACATTGAAAAAAAATTTTACTTCATCTTAAATTGAGTGAGTTATAATAAAATAAAATAAAATATTGAAAGTTATATCTTTATTTTGAAAAATGTCAACTTTGTATCTGAACAAAGGCTCTAACAATAAAATTTTTGAAAATGTCCCCAAAGTACGCGGTACTTCGTGAAATTTTCGAGGACTGACCTCAAAGAATGCAAAAGTCCTCAAACTAGGTGTTAAATATATTTCTAGTCCTCAAAGTACGCAGCTGACATACATATATTGTATATATGTATACATACTTTGCTTTCGCTTTTCCAAATGCCAAGCAGGCACAACGTCCATGGAACAACCAAACAAGCGCCAATGTTGCCAGCCATAAACAATGGAACAATGGGACACACTTGGGTTGCATCTCTGGTATACGAATGTCATATGTATTGTCTGTGGCAATGCTGCAGGGTCGGTTCTGTACGCTCCAAGGGGAATCTGTACCATGTCTGTGATTGCACTGCATGTTGTTTTTTTGTAACTCCGCCTTCTCTTCTCTTTTTGGAGACATTATAAATTTTAAAACGTACGCACACACACACAGCACACACACAAATTCATAAAGACAGCAAAGATATAAACAAAATTATAAAAATTTGGCAAATGTCGTGCCTAAGAAGACAACTGAAGTGGACATAATAACTCACGCGTGATGGAGATATCCTATGTGGGTGAGAGAGCGCACAAAACACATGTAGAAGCTCAAGCTTAAATTAAAAACAAAAAAAAAAAATATTTTAGTAAGCAAAGTGAACCAAAATGGTATTTTGAATACGAGAAAATCAAATATCTATAAATATTGTTGGCTAGTGTACAATATCCAGTTGTTCTACCCGAATCCGACCCAATTCTTACATAATTTGGCTTGATTTTTGGTCAAAAGCGATTTGTAGAACACATGGGTAATTTTTTTTAGTTGTGAATTTTTTCACTTTATTGTTCACTTTCTTTTTTGTTCAATTGCTCATTTAGTCTTTTAACAGTGGTTTAGCTTTTCTTCATTCAAAGTAAGAGAGCAAGTGAACAAAAACTGACCAAGTGAGTGAGTAACTGAATAAAAAAAGCCATTAAATAAGAACATGTTTAGTTAAGTGATTAGCATATATTTGTTCACTTACTCATAGAAACTCAAACACTTACAGGTAACACTACTCTTATACTTTATCAATTTGTCTCCAAAACTCTTAAAGTCTGCAGGATATGCGGTCCTTAACCCTGCCGGCAAATTAAAATATATACATACAGTATAAATTGCTTGCTGAAATTTTTCCCAACACATTCTTAAAGTCAAGTGCTTGCCTTAACACACTCACACACACACTATATATGTGACCGTAAGTGCTGATCATAAAAGTTTATTTGCGCCAACCTACGTACGGCAGCAAAACAAACAAATAAAAATAATATTCTAAAATATAAAAATATGAAGCCAAAAGTATGTGAGAAGGCGCATAAAAATATAATCATAACCAGTAATTTTCTGTGGGTGGGCTCTGGACGTCGCCTAACTCTTAGATTGCAAAAATTTAATATTTTAACAAGCGAAAAGCAAAGAAATGCCATTACGTGATACGTTGAAATACAAACACAGGAACCATCATATATACACACATACATATGTATATGTATGTTTGTATGACTGTAGGATATACAATAAAATACATTTGGCGCGGCAAACACGACACTCTGAATACTCAAAACGGTTGACTTTTGTGTGGACTTTACGATGTCCGCAGTTGATTTTGATGGGTCTAGTATACGAATTTTATTGAATAGATGTCGAATGAATATGGTTTGAGACCAGAAATGCGCCCAAAACTCAAATGATAATTTTTTGATTAAAAAAATAGAGGAAAGCTAACATTTATTTATTTAAATATATCATGTCTATGTTTGCGTAGTAGGCTGATCATTTTAATCGTAAGATGCCATGATTACTACTCTGGCATCGGGTCAAAAATAAAATTCCAAAAAATTAATTTTTACTTACAAAATTATTATTTTTATTTGGTATCCCTTGTGAAATATATATTTACAAGCGCTCCAACCATATTCCACCTGATTACACAGGGCAACAGTGTTTTTGGTGCAGCCCTATCTATAACTGATTATATATATGGAGTGCATCGAACTAATCGTCGGTGTTCATCAGTTGATTCCACGATATGATGAAAATCGGATTTCTTTTGCCCTTTCGAATTTTTTGGTCGTTGACAGGCATGTATTTTTGAATCTATCTGGCCTATTCTGAGAGAGACATATCAATGCTTCTGGTGAAAAACCAAATGCCCGGGTTCGATCATGCAAAGGCCTCAAATGGTCTCTGAAGTCAGATGTTTGATCATGGTACTTTAGAAAATAAATCGTCTCCCTTAAGCCAGAAACGGCTGTTGATTTCTGTTTGATCCATTTCAGCATATAGCCCAACATTTCCATTCTAATTATGTGAATTTTTTGTGTTTGTACTCAGTTATTTGGCGAGCTTTTGAAGCCCCATTTAGCCAAAATTTATGGGAGGCCAACTAGATTTTACTCAAATTTGTATAGTAACTTTGAAGAGGCTACTTGATTCATCATAGAATTTTATTTATTTACAAGCAGATGCACATTTTTATAAAATTCTGTGGAATAAAGTAGCCTTTTAACAGTTCCTATACAAATTTGGAATAGGAATCTAGTAGTCCTCCCATAAATTTAGATGTGTGTTTTGGCTTTAAACAGGCTGTAGCTTCAGCCAAATAAACTGGTAAAATGCGAATTAATTCACATAACTAGAACATATGATTGGCATAGGCTCAAATGGCTTAAATTTTAATACACCAACCACTTTAGCTTAAAAGGGATGATTTATTTTGTCAAAATAGCCATAAATCGAGTAATGTCTTACTTCAGAGACCAATTTGGACCCTTTTGCATGATCGAATATTGCGCATTTGATTTTTTACAGAAGCATTGATATGTGTTCTGTCGAATAGGCCACATAAATTCAGAAATTCATGCCTATTGTGACCACAAGAAATTCGAAAGGGCAATATTGACAAGAAATCCGTTTTTCCGTCATACGTGGGAAACAAGAGCTGATGGAACAAAAACCGATGATGATGCAGTTTTGTTCAGTGCACATTAACTAATCATAATTTGATCAACAAGGCTGCACCTCACAAAGTTCCTCATTTTGTTGCCCTGTGTTATTGCTTCAGCATTTTAAAAACAATATTATTATAATTTACTTAGCACCAAAACTTGATTTAAATGGCGTCTTAATGTAGACACCATCGCACACGCTTTGATGACCAAGCCTATTTCCACAATTTCCACATGGTCTCCAAATACAGGCCATTCACATTTGGATTTTCCGCACGGCAGGTTATCGATTTGCCATCGTCGTCTGTGGTCGGCACAAAGCTCAGCTCGGAGCGTGACGAGTTCTTTGATATGTCGACCTGCAAAAGAATATACAACAAAAAAAAAACGGGGAAATATGTAGCTGCATTAATTAGGTTTTCGCCAGACTGAGCGACTTGAGCACTTTTTAGGCACTCGCCAACGGCCTCGAAGCAAAGTTTTCACTCTTTGTTGTGTTGTGTTGTTTTGTTTGCAAATTTGTTTGAAATATTTTATGTTTGCCATTTAAAATTTATTGGAATGTGATTCGGTTTTATATGGCCTCTCTGTGTGTGTGTGTGTGTGTTTATAAAATTTTATGGCCCTTAACAGAACCAAAACAAAGGCCGCACATAATTATTGAGCCGCTCTTGTAGTTGAAGGGTCATAAAATCTGTTTTTTTTTTATTTTTAACAGTTTTGCCCAGGCGCCAGGTTGTTAAATGGCAGCCCCTGGGGGAGTTCCGTGTGTGTGTGTGTGTGTGTGTGTGTGTGGGCGTGTCTTGGGGGTGTTAAAGTGCAAGCGGTTTGATCTCATAAATCGTCAAATTAAGTAGTTAAATTTTTGGGCATTGCGTCTTTGGAAATCCATTTAACGGTACTTTGTGTAAGGTCGTTAGATTTACTATATGTAAGAAAATATAAAATTAAATTAATAGAGATAAATAAAGAAACGGATATATAACGAATATTACCCCGACAAGAAGTTATGAAAATATTGGGCATTAGTAACAAGCACACAGATTCTTGCTTAATTTCAAGAAGACTATTTTGAAATAACTTTAACTCTCTCAACAGTTGAATTGGGAAATAAGTTCTTATATTGTTCTTATATTAGATCTTATACTCGTTTTGCTAGTAGTAGTAGAAAATAAAATCAAGTATGTTTTAGTTATTCAGGATTCTTTAAATTCCACTTAAATTTTGGTATCTTAACGCATCAATTCCACTATAACAACAAGAATAAAAACAATATAAGATCAATATAAGAGCTATGACCCAACTCTACTCATCAGAATCTTTTCTGCTGGTGCAATTTTAAAAAAACTAAAATTTGCCCTTAGATCCTCAATGTCTACTAGGCAGCCGACAGGTATATAGGGGGATTTACGTGCATCGTTGGCGCCGCGTAGGACTCCTGAATCAACATCTGAATAGTGCATACATTTATACATATGAGTGATCCGAGCGCGCGGATCAAACATGTATGGCTGTAACTGTAAACACCGTCGGAAGTGACTATACTATACACGCGAGGGCGGCTGGAAACAGACCCTTGGTGTCATGTCTCTGCCAAGGGTGCTGGCAAATGGTAGTCAGGCGAGAGAGACAACACTTAAAACCCTCAAATCAAAGGTGGAACAGCATATGCCGAAGGATGAATGGCCGAGAGCGTCTCTGGTCTTTAGTATGCGAACTGTGGATGCCTGCCGACCTCCAGTTTTACATAGGCTTCCCACGGCACTGCGAGGCTATGTCGGGTGACCTTCATTCCTGCCTACTCGTGGGACTTCAAAAAATGAAATCAATAACTAAATCTAAAGGGGAGCCCGGTTCTTCCCAAAACAAAACGGATGGGAATATTATTCCTCAAAAACTGGAGGCAGTCAGCCTGTCACTAGTCAAGCGGCGACGAAGGATATGATGTGCAAACCTCCTGTATTTGTTTAAAAAGGATTGTTTAAAAGCGCAATAACATTTTTTTTTGGGTCAGATCGGAAAAAATCTGAATATACTTTTAAACTCCCCCACCAATAGAATAGGACAACCCTGTGTCTGTTTTGAGCATTGCTTAATTACTTTTTTTTTATACACTTGAAAAGTGTATATTAATTGCCCAGAAGTTTGTAACACATAGAAATATTAATTTCCGACTTAATAATATACTTCATCAGGACGACGAGCTGAGTTCAATTCCGTCTGTCCGTCCGTCCGTCTGTCTGTTTCTACTCAAACTAGACCCTCAGTTTTAAAGCTATCCAGCTGAAATTTTGCACAGAGTCTTTTTTTTACTGCACGCAACTAATATGTCGGAACCGGCCGGATCGGATGACTATATCTTATAGCTGTCATAGAAACAGTCGATCAAAAAACTAGTTCTAGTGAGAAAAACTTTTTTGTTTTCCATCGTAGCGTCCCTAATCTTGGTATATGTTAGTTTCATATGCTTCTATACGTTTCTTGAAAAATTTATCAAAATCGGATGGCTATATCATATAGCTGCCATAGAAACGGTCGGTCAAAAAACTAGATCTAGTGAGAAAAACTTTTTTGTTTTCCATCGTAGCGTCACCAATCTTGGTATGTGTTAGTTTTATATGCTTCAACATATTTATGGAAAAATTTATCAAAATCGGATCACTATAGCATATAGCTGCCATAAAACCGATCAGACGAAAAATGTGTTTTACTAAGAAAAGTTTTTTTTATGAAATCAAATTTTTATTATTAATGATTTAAAAATTTAAAATATCTATATCCTATATATATTTTACCGGATAAATCAGTTGGAGTAAACTTGTTTAAGTGTATTAAAACTTCGCCACAGTCGAAGTTAGCTTTGCCTTCTCGTTTTTAATTAAATTAAAGTCAAGTTAACTCTTGAAATATATCCAGAAGAAAGACTTATCGAAAAAGTTTTAAGTATTAACAAAAAATTATTTACAAAAAAGCCAAAACATTTTGGGGTCCTAATTTTTCGCCACTTGAAATGAACATTTAACGAAAGAGCCAGTTAAGAGAATTCTGTACACAAATTATGCATAAGTCCAAGGTAATTGAAGTATTTTTAAATATAACGAAAAAGGGAATTCTGAACAAAAATTATGCTTAAGTCCAAGATAATTGAAGTAATTTAGATTTAAAAAAAAAAGTTTTAAAAGTGTGTCGATCCACCTTTCTGCTCCAAAACTTCACACAGCCGGTTTAAAAGTGATTCATTTAAATTGCCCCAATAATTTAAAGAAATCTAGTTTTAAGCTGATTCTATGGCTTGAATTAGTTCAGGTATAACTAAATATTGTTGTTCTGATCCATATACTTGATGCGGTGAGTAAATCGGTGAGCTTAATAGCTTCACATTTTGGCTCTTTATGTACGTTTTAACAACCCGGTCTGTATGTAGGTTTGTGAATCCTCGGCAGAGGTATAAAAAGGTTATGAAAGTATGAAAGCGCCTTTTTCAATATACCACTGTAAGACAACGCATTCATTATAATTCACAAAAATTTTAATTTTCTGGTGTTATAATACGAATTGCTCCAACTCCAATTTTAAGTTTCTATTCGGAAATCATGGAATTAATAGCTATAGCCATCAGGACCATCGAAATTGAATTTTTATTCGTCAAAATTTATTCGTCGATGTGCAGGTCATATGTGCGAGACAAAAACTGAGGCACAACGCCTTTCGAACCTTTATCTTTTTATATGCTTAGCACACAATAACGCGACGCATAGTTGTTAAACTGCTTTTAACACCAAATTTTATGCTGATTTTAGACAAAAAATCGAGAGATTTTTAAAGTTTTTCTTAATCTTAGTCGCCTTTCTCCATTAGAAAGCGCCTTTCATGTTATTTCCATGTTTAGATTCATTTATTCAAAATGCGGTTATAACATGTCGGCTTCTCTTGATTTTTTTTATACCCGTTACTCGTAGAGTAAAAAGGGTATACTAAGTTCGTGCAAATGTATGTAACAGGCAGAAGGAAGCATTTCCGACCCCATAAAGTATATATATTCTTGATCAGCATCAATAGCCGAGTCGATATAGACCTGTCCGTCTGTCCGTCTGTCTGTATGAACACCTAGATCTCAGAGACTATAAGAGCTAGAGCTACAATTTTTTCAATGTAGACTTGTATTGTCTGGACGCAGATCAAGTTTGTTTCAAATTTTTGCCACGCCCCCTCCCGCCCCCGCAATATGAAAAAACCTCATATCTCCCACAATTTTAAAAATAGATTGTTCGGACCTTCTAGACATATTTTCTAATCATCATTACCTATTGATCCGCCGTACATAATTTTCTGATCAGACGAACGATAGTAGAGTTGCCGCCCCCGCAATTTGAAAAATACCTCATATCTGTTACAATTTTGAAAATACATTGTTAAAACCTTCTAGACATATATTTTAATCATCAATACCTACCGATCCGCCTTACATCATTTCTTGATCAGATGAACGATAGAAAAGTTCCCGCCCCCGCAATTTGAAAAATACCTCAAATCTCCCACAATTTTGAAAATGGATTGTTCGAACCTTCCAGACATATATTTTAATCATCATTACCTATCGATCCGCCATACATCATTTTCCGATCAGATGAGTTATAGTAGAGTTGCCTCCCCCGCAATTTGTAAAAAAACTCATATCTTCCACAATTTGTGATCTAATAAAATATTCTTAAATAATACCTTACCCTGAGTAACGGGTATATCGAAGTCGAGCAGGGCCGACTTCAACTTACGCTCTCGTTTTTAAGCTATTTTGATCAAAGATTTGATCAAAGATTTGATCAAAGAAGATAAATTATTTTTTGCAAATTTTTAAAACTTTGTCGCTAAATCTTTCTACTTGATACTACTTGATATAGCAACAATTAAATTACATTAAATTTAAAAAAAAATAAGTCTCTGGCATGCGTGGTTTGGAAGCAGTGGTCAATATAAAACAGACATAAGGGGTGTCCTATTCTATTGGTGGGGAGTGTATGTATTAAGAAATATGATTCTTAAAAAATAAGGTGCTAATTAAATACCAAAAGTCTAGAAAGGCTGGTTCCTAACTTTTTCAAGCCTTTTTAATAAAAACCCTATATTTCATTGGATATGGTTTCCAAGTCTTAGAACTTTTTTTCATGTGAAATTTCTTAAATAATAATTTTCGTACCAAAATTAACAGTAGTGCTCCCATTTTCACCTTACTTTTGCAATTTTTGATTTCGAAACCGAAAAACGAGATAAATTTAAAACCGAAATAGAACCTTTAACCGAAATAATCATTTCGGTAACTACCGAAACCGAAAATCGTTTTGGGTTTAATCCCTGGTAAGGACTGTTCTCTTTTTAAAGATAGCCACACAACAAATTTTGCTTGGCTATCAGACAATCCTTTAGGAAAGTCCTTAAACAATAGACATCACCTACATGTTCGACTTTATTGAATTAAAACATTTTCATCAATATTCTGAAGCTATTTTTTGCGTTTGACCAAGAAGAATCTGCCGGTCCTATCATCAATAGAGTTTGCTGAAGCCTACAGCTTTGCCCAGTACCTATGAAGTATGGAATATTTATACTTTAAAAAATCGTAGAATTTTTAGAGAATACTTTCAAAAAAAAGCTATTCGAAAAATTCATGGAAGGTTCGATTTTTTTTTAAATTTTGTTGCTACATTTAGGCTCAAATTAGCAGAGCATTTTTAAAGATTATTTCGTTCTTTGCAAATGGAATCACCCTTCCACTACCTTCTGTAATTACTAGAAGCCAAAAACATGTGAAGAATATTTAGCTTCAATTTTTTCCAGCAAACTCTTCAGACTTAATAGACTTTAATAAGTTTCTAAACATTTCTCAATTAGAGTCCATTGCAAGCCTTTGATTAATGGGCTACTCCCACAGCTACAATGTTGTTAGAACATACCAGTCGCGCTCCTTACACGTTCCCATATGAATGGAACTCATGTAAAACATGTGGCTGGTCGAGTCGAGTCGGGTCGGCTGGCTGGTTTGGCGGAGCCTTTGCCGCATTACGGCAACTTTATGCTACATGAAAACTACTGAAAAACATTTCCGGTCTTTAAAAACGGCAAAGCAATCAGCATATAAGGCAGACACAAGGAGACATGGACATAAACAACTGTAGGGAGTAGGACTAGGGACCCACACACACAAAAATGAATTGCAACAAAATTGCGCTAAAACTCCCATAAATTTGTCCAAAGTTAAAACGGGAGAGAGGGAGAGAGCAAAAAAAAAATAGAGGGCTAACATCGGCTACGCCGATGTTTCTAATTACGCTTGCAGTTTTTGAAAGGCGCTACCATTGATAACAAAAAAATTTTTCTCACTAGAATAATTTTTTAGAAATCCGATCGTTCCTATGGCAGCTATATGCTATAGTCATCCGATTTCGATACATTTTTCCAGAATTTGTGGGAAGTATATGAAACTAATATATACCACGATTGGTGATGCTACGATGTTTTTTTCACTAAAACTAGTTTTTTGAACCGACAGTTTATATGGCAGCTATATGCTTTAGTCCTCCGATTTTGATAAATTTTTTCAGAATTGTGTAGAATCATATAAAATTAATATATTCCACGTTTGGTGACGCTAAAATGGAAAACAAAAAAGTTTTTCCCACTAGAACTTATTTTTCGACCGCGCGTTTATATGGCAGCTATATGCTATAGTGATCCGATTTTGATAAATTTTTCCAGAAATTGTGTGGAAGCATATAAAACTAATATATACCAAGATTAGTGACGCTACGATGGAAAACAAAAAAAGTTTTTCTCATTAGTACTTGTTTTGGACCGATCGTTCCTATGGCAGCTATATGATATAGTCATCCGATCCGGCCGGTTCCGACAAATGTGCAGCGTATTTGTATTAAAAGACTTTTTGCAAAATTTCAGGTCGAATAGCTTTAAAACTGAGGGAGGAGATAGCATAGAAACAGACGGACAGACGGACGGACGGACGGACGGACGGACGGACGGACAGACGGACAGGCGGAAATGAACTCAGCTCGTCATGCTGATCAAGAATATATATACTTTATGTGGTCGGAAATGCTTCCTTCACTGCGTTACAAACATCGTGACAATTTTAATATACCCTCTGCAAGGGTATAAAAAGCAAAGCAAGTAGAATCGTTTGTGTATTGTGGAGTGTGATACACTTCGGTTTATACAACCAACGAGGGAGACGAGACCACGCCCAGGGACAACAAGTGGGAGGAGGTCGGCCCTGCTCTCCATACCGTCTGTCTGTCTGTCCGGCTGTGTGGGTGTGCAAAGAGTTACGAGCCACGTTTGTTTGGCATGACTGTGCAAACACAATAAGTTATCGAGCTGAACGTGAGTCAGTCAACAGCAGAGACCAGCAACTAGCTACGTCAATTGCGGTCTGACCCCCACCCCCAGCTACACCCACTCCACCCGCTCGCCCACTCACCTTTGTGCGTCGTAATTGCCGTTTTCCCTTGTACCAAGTGATGATGGCATTTGGTCGAGAGCCGGAGGATTCACATGTCACTTCGTAACGACGATCGGCAATCATTGAACTGGGTGGCTCCAGTATTTTCACTACCAAAGGTTTCACTGCAAAGTAAATAGAAAACAAGAACGAAATTAATTGCAATTCAATTAGTCGCATAATTATGACCAATTTCATGTATTTTCAAATATTTACAACAATTTGTGTGTCTATTGTGACTCGACAGGTTTCTCAAGTGTTGACTTCCTGGTTTTCCAAGGACTTGGGCTCGTTCGTTCGTTAGTTCGTTCGTGCCTGCAGCTCGTTGATATATATTTTTGCTGCTTATGTTCTTGAAAATGGGCAAAAGAGGCCCAGGCACATGGCCTGACAGCTGAGTTGACGCCCCAGTCGACTCGTTTTTTTTTTTTTTTTTTGTTAACATGCAATTATTTAATGGTTATGGGAGCTGTTATTAACCCTTATGAAACATAATGGTTATTATGTCAGCTTTCTTCAAAATACACTTTACTTAAAGAAGTGGTGGTTGGAAGTTTGAAGCATTTTGTGTGCTATTTAGGCATAGTTAAGCAGGCATACAAAAAGTGTCCTTACTTTTAAAAGCTTAAAATTTAAGCGTTTAATTAACATTTTTCAATCTCCCAAATGATATTGAAGTCACTCATTTTGACTTATTGCTTTTCTCTCACTAAATAAACCTTTAAACTTACCAAAATAGGAGGAACAGGTGACGCAACCGCAGCAATCTCCATAGGTACACTAACATCCGGAGGGATCGGGACCCCCTGGGCGGACAAGTCGGACATTACATCCGATATCACCTGACTGGAAGAAGAGCCGATGCTATTATCAGTAGCAACAACACCACTACCAGATAATCTCCGTGCAGGAGCCGGAGTATTGAATGATATCAGACGCTGTATATTAGGAGAAGATGGATTATAAGTCTGAACTGGGACAGTAAGAACATCACAATTCTGAGGCACCCCAGAGATATTGGTTTTTTTGCGCTTAGGAGACTCATTCAACAGCTTTAAACTACCGAATTGTGAATCCAGCACCAAGAACCCGTCATTTAGTTTGCGAAAACTAGCAGACAGGTTCTTCAAACCATCTCTAGTCTGCCTCATGAACAATAACATGTCCCTTTCCACTCCCCGACAAGGCTCACAACTCCACTTTAAGCCGGTTCGAAGGGCAATGGCGTCTTTGGCATTGTAACGTGAATGATATGGTCACAAAGCCAACAAGAAATATAATCCTCATTGGCATCCGAAATCTGACAGTTCTTATAACAGCAGACAATATAACAGACAATTAACTATATTAAAAATCAATAGGTAGTAATCAAAGGTTTACAGACCAAAATTGCACAAAGGGTTCCAATCAGGCAAGCAGAAGCAACAGTAACTTGAGCAGCAAGTTACAGGAACAATGCTATTTAAATGCACAAACACAACCCAAGAGCGCGAGAGTAACCGATCGCGAGCGCGAGAGAGAATGAGCGTGAAAGACGGTAAGCAACACCCAGCACCAACAACACAACAACAAACAATATGTAAACGGATCGCGAGCGCGGTTGGCAAAGTGCACAAGAACAATATAAACGCAAAGACAAATTTACAGCTACAGAAGTAGAATTGAGAATTAAATAAATGTATTTATTTCTCTTCGCTTTTGCGTTTATGTTGCTGTTAATTAAATCACAAATCAAAATAATACATAAACATGCACTATGAAAGCAAACGAAATGTCAAAATAGATGTTAAGACACAGGCAAATTAATTGTGCGTAGCGAATAAAAAAAGCACGTCCGTCTTCAACGAAAGCGAATCGTTATCGATTTGGCAACTGTGATGCAGCTAGTCTGCACAAACTACATGTAGCATTCAACAGCATTGCTAGATATGTGTTTGATCTTAGGAGAACAGACCACGTAACCGATTATGCAAGACAAATTTTTGATATAGACTTAAATTCTTGGATTAGCTTCAGAATATTAATACTCCTCCACAAAATAGTAAACTCAAGAGAACCGACATACTTACTTAGTTTTACAAGCTCAAAAAGAACACAAAATATCGTTTGCATTGGATGCAATTTCTTTGTGGTGCTCCAACTATTTGTTGCACCTGAACAGCAGCAAGTGTAAATCTATGACGTTTTATCGAAGAGAGCCTCTCTCAATAAAATAATTTCTTGAATTCATATCAGCTTGAACAGGTTGAATCTTTTGTTGACTTGGGCATTACCCTTGATCGTAAATTATCTTTCGGCACACATATTGAACTTACGGTAAATAAAGCCATGGGTTTGCTAGGATTTATTAAACGCTGGTCCAAGGAGTTTAATGATCCATACACGACTAAGCTTTTATTCACATCGATAATGGAGTTTGGTTCTTGTATTTGGAACACACAATCCTCTACGCTTTGTAATCGTATTGAGTCTGTCCAGAAACAGTTTCTTTTATTTGCTTTACGCAACCTGGGCTGGGATTCAGCGATGAGACTCCCTCCCTACATTTCCAGACTTGAACTTTTGAACATTCCTACACTTGAGCATAGGCGTACGATGTTGTGTGTAATGTTCTTACATAAGCTCGTAAATGGTAAAATTGACTCAGAAAACCTACTTGGTCAAGTCAACTTTAATGTTACGTCGAGACTTACACGGAACTATACTCTCTTGTGGCTTCCTATTGCTTCTACTACATATGCATCTAACTGTCCCTTTCGCGTTCTGTGTAGGGACTATAATAAGTTCTTCCATCTCCTTAATGGTAATATTTCGGATGCGGGCTTTAAGTCTTTAATTCTTGAGAATCTAACTTCTTTTTTATAAATCCCTTCCGATCACTTCTGCTGCGAGTAGGGGCGTAGCTGGTCATTGAGACTAACTAAATTACCCCCACCGGTTTGGAAGGGGTTACTCTATTTGTTTACACTTTATTATCTTCTTTTTTTTTCTCTTGTTTTATATTTTGTAATATCTATCTATATATAAGTTTTATAAGGTAACTGTGTCTAAAAGATGAAGTTGCTATTGCTAATAAATACAATTCGATCCAAGCTGTCTACCTCTGAAAAACAATTTTATGTTCATGCAGTTCGAAAATGGAACCAATTACCACATAGTCTTAAATCTATCGAAAGCACAACGCAATTTCAGGAAAAACTAAAGGCACACCTAAAAACAAATTAATTTTTATATTAAATATAAACATATATAAAAATAATATAAAAAAAAAAAAAAAACATAATAATAAATAGAACAATCTAAAAAAATTATACTATTGTCATTAGTTATTAGGAAATTATACATGTATTCACAAATTTGTTAAAACTAGCTCCTTAATACCTTTATACCTTTAGACATAAGTTCGATGGATATAGAAACTTTTTACAACCAATTGTGACTAACGCATTAATAATAAGTAGTTTACTTGTAGCGTTAGGATGTTTTCATGAATAAATACAAAATACAAAGGGTAAATTAATTTTTAAAATCATTTAATGGAAATATATTAAAAAAAAATATATATATATATTTTATAAATATAAATTGAAAATTAAAAAAAAAAAAACCTTAAATAAAAGCTTTAAAATTTCAATATATATTTGCATGATAATTTTCATAATTTCATAAATACATCATCACCTGTGAGGAATTGTATGAGATGCAATTGCTCACAAATAGACATCAACATAGGGAGAGGTTAGCAGAGGGGAAATTAAGCGAATTCGTCAGAGTGCTGTTAGGGAGAGTGCGGCTGCGTAGCCGAATGAGTACGTGTAGAGAAGAGAGGATTCGTCGACAACCAGCTTAGGCGGGTGAGCCGAGCTGAAGGAACCGTTATTATGGTTGTCGAAGTCGGACGAATGAGAGTGAAGGCGAGTTGGCTGTTGGGTGCTAGGCAGCGTGGGAGCAGCGCTGGCGACGCGGTAGCTGAGAAACGACGATATGCAGTTCTGAGCGCCCATATTGCACACAGGGTTTAAAAA
Source organism: Lordiphosa mommai (assembly GCA_018904225.1). Classification (NCBI taxonomy): domain Eukaryota; kingdom Metazoa; phylum Arthropoda; class Insecta; order Diptera; family Drosophilidae; genus Lordiphosa; species Lordiphosa mommai. The sequence goes on along the minus strand of JAEIFT010000350.1, from coordinate 152,404 downwards.
AACTGCCAGCAAAATAGCAATAGCACCGAAAAAATGCTATTTCATGTGCTTTTTGAATAATAACGTTGTTCACATGGAAAGCATCAGCACAAAATCAAAAAATCGAAGCTGTGCTCATGCTATGCTGTGAGGATTTCGAAAGCATAGCAATAGCACACTTGATATGCTATATATTTTTTACTGTGCTGCGCTTTGAATATTTAACAGCACAGCATATTATAGCAAAAATATATAATAATATGATTTTTTTATATTGAATTAAAATTGGAAATGTATATCGTTGCTAATAAAACAAAATTTTTTAAAAAAATTAAGAAAAAATAAATAAAAATATACTAGATCTTTTGCAGTTAAAATTTACCTTTAGCTTTTACCATCTCTGTGATCTGTACGTTGATACGGAAAGACACACAGACCAAGAGAAGCTCTGCTTGGCCCTTAGGGTCTGTAAGGAGACTAACTTATTTTTATTCCCTGTACGCATAAAATGTGTTAGAAGGATATCATGAAGTTGCGCTAAAGTATGTTACAGACATAAGGAAACATTTGCTACCCTATAAAGTATATATATTCTTTATCAGAATCAACAGCCGATTTGACCTAGCCTTGAATGTATGTCCGTTCGTCCGTCTGTCTGTCTGTCTGTACACCTAGATCTCAGAGACTAGAACAGCTAGAGCTGCCATTTTTTTAGTGTAGACGTGTATTGTCTGCACGGAGATCAAGTGTGTTAAAATTTTTGCCCCTCTCGCCCCTGCAATAGGAAAAACATCATATTTTCCACAATTTTAAAGTAAGCTTGTTCGAACCTTCTATACATATATTTTTATCATCATTACTTATCGATCCGCCAAACATCATTTCCCAATCAGATGAACGATAGTAGAATTTTAAGCAACATAAACCTTTTTATTAGCTTGGAAAGTGGACTCGCCAAACACAAAAACGTATGTTGTTGGGACTCACTAAATTATTTCAATGCACCGCAAAGCATTTCAAATATTGTCAAAATCGGTCGGTGTCAATTTAAAGCAAGTTAAATCAATTGATTTTAAATCGGCGATTTAATTTGATGATGGCTCCTCGCAAAAATATCAACGTTTGGGAGCATTCTGAAAATAAAGAAGATATGGGAAAAGCGATCTGAAAAATCTGTGAAGTGGAACTTAAAAACAATCGATCGTTTAATTTGAAAAACCATTTGGTAAACGTTCACAAACTAGACTTTAATGCAGTTGAAAGGCAAGAAAGTTTGGCTAATTCCGATAATAAGTCTTCCATTTTGGGAAGAAAACAAAGCATCAAAGTTGAAATAAATAAAAAAATTTTATTTCGGTTAGCATTTTGTAATATTAGAAATATAGCCAAATCTGTACATTTAATCATAAATTGTGATATGGTTAATTTGACCATTAAAGTATCTTGATTGATATTAACATATTTAATTTTTAGGTCTTATATCGGACTAGTAACTGAAGACTCTGTGCCATTCAATGTCCTGAGTTCACCCAATTTAAGAACAACAGAACTCTCTCTCTTTTCCATAAAGTTATCTCTTTTTGCACATCTCCGGCAAAGTCTCTGACCACATCCAGCAGGAGCAGGGGGCCTAGCTTGCCGGACCGGCTAATAAATATTCCCCCACCGGGTCAGAGATTTTCCGGATGATTTAATTCATCTTTATTTTAGCTTATATTTATTTTATTTTTATTATATTTAATTTAATTTAATTTATTTTTTCCTTTTTTTTTAATTTTTTAATTTTCAATTTTATTTTCATTATTGTTTTATTTTATATTATTTTTGTTCATTCTATAATATTGTTTATTTATTGTTTGTGTTTATGATTTTGTAAACATATTTTTAAGCCTCCTCTTTTTCTTTTTCCTCACTATTCTCTTTTTCGACTTCTATACTATTTAAATTTGTGTTAGGTCTAGTAACGTCTCTGGCTTCAATTGGCTGTGAACTGGGGCATAGCTGGCCGGACGGGCAAATAAAATTCCCCCACCGTGTCGGAGTCGTTACTAGTCGATTTGTAATTTTGTTAGATTTTCCTTGTTAGGCTTTCTTAGTTCATTAAGCCTTTTTATAACGTATTCAGTTTTTCTTTTTTTTGGTTGATAGCCACCATTTGTCGACTTTTTTTTCAACAAATAAACAACAAATAATACAGTAAAAATTTATCAAAATCGGATGACTATATTATATAGCTGCCATTGAATCGGTCGGTCAAATAACAAGTGCTAGTGAGAAAAACTTTTTTGTTTTCTATAGTAGCGTCCCCAATCTTAGTATATATTAGTAATATATGCTTTCACACAATTTTGAAAAAAATTGATCAAAATCGGATGACTATAGCATATAGCTGCCATAGGACCGATCGTTAGGAAAATGTGTTTTACTAAGAAAAGTTTTTTTTTATGGTATCAAATTTTTATTATCAAATGATTTAAAAATTTTAAATATCTGATATATATATCCTATATATATTTTACAGGTTAAATCAGTTGGAGTAAAGTTTTTCAAGTGTATTAAAACTTCGGCACAGTCGAAGTTAGCTTTTCCTTCTCGTTTTGATTAATTTTGTTTATAAAAAATCAACAATAATTAGTTACTTGTCGAGTTTTATTTGAAAAATCATTGATGATGTTTTATTTCGAGTATTATTTTATTTACTCAAGCTTAACGATTATTCTCAAAGCATTCAAATTATTAGGGATTGTTTTGCTTGAAAATCAAGAATATTAATCCTAATAAGAATTTGAATTGTTATACAAAGTAGGCGGGGGTTTTTAAAGGGGCGCGATATAAATGCCTTCGATGGTTAAAAAGATTGGGGCCGCTACGATAGAAGACAAAAAAGATTTTCTCATTAGAAGTAGTTTTTTGACCAACCGTTTCTATGGGAGCTATATAATATAGACAATCGATTTTGATGAATTTTTCCTGTATCATGTGAAAGCATATAAAACTAACATATACCAAGATTATTGAAGCTACGATGGAAAACAAAATAGTAATATGATATAGTCATCCGATCCGGCCGGTTCCGACATATTAGTTGCGTGCAGTACAAAGAAGACTAAGTACAAAATTTCAGCTCGATAGCTTCAAAACTGAGGGACTAGTTCGCGTAGAAACAGACAGACGGACGGACGGACGGACAGACGGACAGACGGACAGACGGATTTGAGCTCAGCTCGTCGTGCTGATCAAGATTATATACAGTTTATGGGGTCGGAATTGAATATTTCTATGCGTTACAAACTTCTGGGCAAAATTAATATACACTTTTCAAGTGTATCATAAAATACATCATGATTAGTGACGCTACGATGGAAAACAAAAAAGTTTTTCTCACTAGAACTAGTTTTTTGACCGACCGTTTCTATGCCAGCTATATGTTATAGTCATGCGATTTTGATCAATTTTTCCATAAATGTGTGGAAGCATATTTAACCATCATATACCAAGATTAGTGACGATACGATGGAAAACAAAAAAGATTTTCTCACTAGAACTAGTTTTTTGACCGACTTTTTCTATGGCAGCTAGATGATGTAGTCATCCGATCCGGCCGGTTCCGACATATTAGTTGCGTGCAGTAAAAAAGAAGACTCTGTGCAAAATTTCAGCTCGATAGCTTTAAAACTGAGGGACTAGTTCGCGTAGAAACAGACAGACGGACGGACGGACAGACGGACAGACGGACGGACGGACAGACGGAATTGAACTCAGCTCGTCGTCCTGATCAAGAATATATATAGTTTATGTGGTCGGATATGAATATTTCTATGCGTTACAAACTTCTGGGCAAAATTAATATACACTTTTCAAGTGTATCAAAATATATTTGCAGTCACATCGAACTGAGCCCAACCATCAACAGCGAAGAAGACATCGAAAATTCCGTCCAAACACTTAACTCCATCATTACAGCTGCAACTTATCACTCGAACCCTCAAACAGCAAAAACAACAACATCGAAGGAAGGTAGTAGATTAACCAACAGCTACATATAGCGGCTCGTCACTGAGAAACGCCGTGCAAGAAGAGAATGGCAGAGCAATAGGTCACCTGCTGCAAAGAATCGGCTGAGAGAAGCAGAACGCAAACTTAACAGACACGCCTGAAACTTTTGGTTCTCTAAAAACATTATTTTTTGAGAGGCAAAACGGCGAAGGATACAAAAGAAAAGTGGATAAATATTATGGAGCTGATGTCCTTGAGAATACACCGTGATATATTGGATTTGAGAGTTTTATTCACTCAAGAAAAGTTGACCCTTTTGGAAAGCAACAAATTAAAACTTAAGATATACATTATTTTGTGCAGAAAATTATTTGAAATCGTTAAATATTCCATATTTGTGATCCAGTGTTAACGTAAATTTAAAACATATCCAAAAAAAAATTGGAATTAACAAAATGAAACAGCAAAACTATCGAGGGGACTGAATCTAGAAAAAGATTTTGTGGCCTGGATATTTTTGTAGCCTAAAGTGATGCGGTCCTGATTTAGCTATGGCAATCTGAATCAACACAGAATCGTTATTTTATTTCGCAAAACTTTTGTGTAGCACTGGATTATATAATAATTACTGTAAGTAATCGCCGCACCCATTTAGAACACAGCTTTCTCATGTCCATATAATTTTTAAAAACTACTTTTATTACTAGGCAGTGGCTTTAGCATATTTTAAAGTGAAATTTAAACCAGAGTAGGCCAAGAAAAAGTGTTAAAGAAGCAGAAAAAAAAAAACACAAAATGGTCTGCTCAAATCACTAAAATGTTTATTAACATCGTATTTACCCTAAGTATTTTCCAACTATGTAGGATAAAATTCTATCTTAACATATGCAAAATGTGTTGTTTGATTATCACCTATTTTTGCCATTACTAGATATTGACTAAAAATTTTTAAAATATTTAATAAATCTAAGTCGATAAGCAATAATTAAAACTGCCTTTAATAGGTCGATTTTTCACCGACGGTTTTCAACGGAAGATTTTTATTGTCCCTGAATACGGTTATACTTTTTATACCCTATTACCATTTAATTGAGTAAAGTGGGTATCATAAAGATGTGCAAGTGTATGTAACAGGCAGAAGGAAACATTTCCGACCCTATAACGAATGTATACATATTCTTAATTAGCGTCAACAGCTGAGTCAACTACATGAGTCAGAGAGACCTCAATGTTCAACTGCAACAACAGCAAGACGAACGCCAACTTTCTGTCCAGCGCAACAATGCTTACTTTGCAATAGTTTCCCCCCGAGCCCACCAGCACGCTTAAACCAACTAATAATGCAAGCGTCAGTTCCCTTACTACCACTCCGACTTGGAGTGCCCAATGCGCCTCCCTCTCCCCTCAACCTGCACTGATCACCGTTTCATCAACTGCAACAACAAGTACGGTAACTCTTACTACCGCTCAATCAACATCAACCAGCACAACAACAAGTATGAAGACTGCAGCGATTACCACGAATCAGTTTCCACACAGGAAAAAAAAACTGTGCCATTCGGGTTCAACTCAACACCAAACGGGCTCAATAATAGGTTGATCCCGGAATGGCTTAAACTGAGCCCTAGTCGGGATAGTCGCCCGATAAAAGTTCAAAAAATTTAGAACGCCCGAGAGAGATTTTTTTTCTTATAAATTTGCATATATGTATATTAATAATTATATTTTGGATCACTTAAGACTATCTTTAATTTGAGAAACATATAAAATAAATTAATAAGAACTTACTTTAACTTGCCTTGTCTGGGAATCGAACTCGGGACCTCGGGACTGAAGAACGTCTGCGTCTCAGCGCACTCGACCGCGCCGCGCTTGCCAGACTAGGCACCCAATGACATACAAGAGCGTTTGCTCCAGACGTCAAAAGAGAGAAGCCAAGAGAGCGAATTTGCTGTTGCTCTCAGCTTGTTCGCTCTCTCACTCGACATTTAAGCCCGAATCGGATTAAAAACAATCCCAAACGGGATCAATTACGGATAATCAATCCTAAACGGGCTTAAAATTTCAATCCCTCCGTCGGGATTAAATCAAGCTTTTTAGGCTTAAAAATATTCTGGCATTTTTTTTTTTCTGTGCAATAATGTCAACGCAATAATGTCCACTAACACATACCCAAGGTACCGCCACACCAACAACCCGCTCATATGTGCAGACTGGCATCGATCGGTATGTACAAATAAACAAACGAAAATTAAGACCACAAAAAAAAAAAAAGGCAACACCCCGAAAATCAACAAGACAAGCGATAAGCCTATGGACAAAGATCGCCTCTCTGGAAATAGGTTCCAAATTCTTGGTCAACAGCTTGACGCTGAGAGCAATAAAGTGGCTCCACAAGTCACAAAACTAAAGCCACCACCAATCTACATAAGGGACAAGAATTGTGCAGCCCTGGTAACAAAACTTGTCCCGCTAATAGGCAATAATAATAATAACTTCTACGTCACATCCGTCAGCAAAGGAAATATTCGTGAAACAAAGCTTTAAGTTAATACTGAGGAAAATTATCGCGCAGTCGATAAATACTTAAGAGAAGATAATAAAAGCTTCTACTCTAACCAACTCAAAAGTAGCAAAGGCATACAAGTCGTTATCAAAGGCATTGAATCAAGTGTACCATCAGAGGAAGTTGGTTTTGCCTTGGTTGAACAGGGTTATAAAGTAAAATCCGTAATAAACCTTATGAACAGGGACAAGAAACCTCAACCACTATTCAAAGTGGAACTAAGCCCGGAAGTTTTTGTTGCATCGCAGAATTACTGTAGAGGAGCCGCACAAACGTACAAGTCCAGTGCAATGCACCAACTGCCAAGAATTTGGGCACACTTAATTCTACTGTGCTTTGCGATCAGTTTCACGATACTGCTTCTGCTGCCCTGCAAACAAGGAGGATCCGACCGCGAAAAAGTGTAGCAACTGTGGAGGTAACCACACTGCAAACTACAGAGGCTGCCAAGTCTACAAAGATCTGAAGAGCAGGATTAATACACGCATAGAAACAGCCTGTTCTTATGGAAACGTAAATCTGTTTACACCCTCAAACTCGACACCGTGTGTTTTCTTCACCAAAGCTGCTAGATCGTCATTTGCCCCAACAAGCACCACCCAAGGCGTTTCCTTTGCAAGCGCCCTGAAACTCGGAACAGATAGATCCGCACCCACAACTAATATTACACACGAAGCACAAACACAGCCGACTCTGCAAATTGAACAAAACCAAGCGGAACAATCATCAATCTTTAGTAAACTAGAAACAATGTTTCTCTCGTTGCAGCAAACTCTGAAAGATTTTATTGTATATACGCAAAACGCAATGCAAGAACAAATGAGAAATCAAGGCATTCTCATTCAAATGCTCGCTGCGCAACAATCAAAACAGAGTTCCTCCTAAAAATTTCTCTCTGGAATGCAAATGGCATTTCTCGCCACAAACTGGTGCTTTTAAAGTTCCTACAAGACAATGAAATCGACATAATGCTGCTTGCAGAAACTCATCTTACGGAAAGATACAATTTTCAATTATCGGGGTATGCCTTTTACGGCACAAATCACCCAGATGGTAAAGCTCATGGCGGAACTGGCATCCTAGTCAGAGACCGCATTAAACATTACCAACTACCTGGATTTGCGGAAAAGTACATGCAAGCTACATCGATATGCGTGGAATCAAAGCGTGGAAATATTACTGTGTCGGCAGTTAATTGTCCCCCACGTTTCGCAATATCTGAAAATCAATTTATAGACTTCTTCAATACACTGGGTCAACGCTTCCTAGCTGCAGGTGACTATAATTCCAAACATCCCCACTGGGGCTCTAGTCTAACTAACCCCAAAGGAAAGCAACTATACAACGCACTCACGCGAGCATCGAACAAACTCGACTATGTATCATCGGGTAGGCCTACATATTGGCCAGCAGATCCAAAAAAAATTCCCGACCTTATAGACTTCGCCATAACAAGAAAAATTCCACGTAACTTGGTTACTGCAGAAGCATTAGCAGATTTGTCGTCAGACCATTCCCCAATTATTTTTACCCTTCTGGAGAGCCCTCTGATCATCGAATATCCTCGGCGCCTGTCATCCCACAAGACGAACTGGCTTAAATACAAACGAGAAGGAAATGCTAACTTCGACTGTGCCGAAGTTTTAATACACTTGAAAAACTTTACTCCAACTGATTTAACCTGTAAAATATATATAGGATATACATATCAGATATTTAATATTTTTAAATCATTTGATAATAAAAATTTGATACCATAAAAAAAAACTTTTCTTAGTAAAACACATTTTCCTAACGATCGGTCCTATGGCAGCTATATGCTATAGTCATCCGACTTTGATCAATTTTTTCAAAATTGTGTTAAAGCATATATTACTAATATATACTAAGATTGGGGACGCTACGATAGAAAACAAAAAAGTTTTTTTCACTAGCACTAGTTTTTTGACCGACCGTTTCTATGGCAGCTATATAATATAGTCATCCGATTTTGATAAATTTTTACTGTATTATGTGAAAGCATATAAAACTAACGATAAAAAAAAACTTTTCTTAGTAAAACACATTTTCCTACCGATCGGTCCTATGCAGTGATTGGAAAGGTACTCATTATTCTTACCTAGGTAAGGTACAAGGTAAATGCCTAAAACTATACCTAGGTAAGGTAAAAGGTATCTGAATTTTTTAGTACCTAGGTAAATGTAAAGGTACTAAAAAGGTACTTTTGTAAAAGGTTATCAAATCGAAAATTCACAGGATCTCGAAAAATTTATCCTCAATCCAACAAGAAAGTTGAAAATTGTCACATTTAAATTTATTTAAAGCTATATTTTATTTTCACCTAGAATTCTAAAAATTCTTTCAACTGGGGCTAACAAAATGGTATTACATTGCACACCTTCGACTCTTTGAATATGGTTTTAAATCTAGGTGGATAATAGGAAATGAATGTTGTTTAAGCAACATACATTTAGGCAATATACTTCTTCTTAGTATACACCTAGATTTCAAAAACATGAATATGAGAAAACGGCCCTTAGTGTGTCTTTTATCCAGCATTATACACTAGTTCATCGATCCCACCACGATTTAAGTCAACCGTGTCAGAATTCGATTTCGTTTCTTTTGGGGATCCGCAGGAAGCCATATCGGTTCATTATTATTCCTTCTTTTCATTTATGATTTTCCTCAAGTGCTTTCCATCTATTATGACTTTAAGCTATTTCTGTGCATCTTTTGACAATCCAGTTTCTCGGCTTCTATTGCAAAATGACCTAAGATCTCTGAGCACTTGGTCACATGGACTTAAATAATATAAATATTTGTAAAATTAGGACATTTCGCTGGTTCGACCAAATTTAAAATATTCAGGCCTGTTACCGTTTCCATATTGATCAAATTATGTGAAATCGGAATTGGAAAATGTTCCCATTTATCTTTATCCGACTCTCTTGTTGGCAAAATATATAAACCAAATCGTCTTATTCTTTTTTGAAAATGAGAACCTTCACCAATTCCGATTGATCGAATTTGGGAACGGGAACAGTTCACATTATTCCGGCCTCTGGTCTTCGCAGTATCAGATTGATTTAGTTCAGAAACAGTTCCTGACCTTTACTTCTTAGGAACAAAGATAAATTCTATTCTCTTCTATATTCTGTACAAAATGTTCAAATTTGGTCTACAAGCTTTTTGTTGGTGTTACTGAGACCATAATTCTTTTAAAAATTAAAGTCCCTAGTCCCTTACCTTTGGAGAAGGTAAATGAAAATTTGGACCTAGGTAAGGTAAAAGGTACTCGATCGTTTAAATACCTAGGTAAGGTAAAAGGTACACCAAATTTGTATCTAGGTATGTACCTAGGTACAAATACCTAGGTACTCCCAAACACTGGTCCTATGGCAGCTATATGCTATAGTCATCCGATTTTGATCAATTTTTTCAAAATTGTGTGAAGCTATATTACTAATAAAACAAAAAAGTTTTCTCACTAGCACTAGTTTTTTGACCGACCGTTTCTATGGCGCTATATAATATAGTCATCCGATTTTGATCAATTTTTACTGTATTATGTGAAAGCATATAAAACTAACATATACCAATATAAGTGACGCTACGATGGAAAACAAAAAAGTTTTTTTTTCACTAGAACTAGTTTTTTGACCGACCGTTTCTATGGCAGCTATATGCTATAGTGATCCGATTTTGATCAATTTTTCCAGAACGGTGTGGAAGCATATAAAACAAATATATACTACGATTATTGACGCTACTACGGAAAACAAAAAAGTTTTTCTAACTAAAACTAGTTCTTAGAACGATCGTTCCTATGGCAGCTATATGATATAGTCATCCGATCCGGCCGGTTCCGACATATTAGTTGCGTGCAGTAAAAAGAAGATTCTGTGCAAAATTTCAACTCGATAGCTTTAAAACTGAGGGACTAGTTCGAGTAGAAACATACAGACGGACGGACGGACAGACGGACGGACGGACAGCGGTTTGAACTCAGCTCGTCGTCCTGATCAAGAATATATACAGTTTATGGGGTCGGAAATGAATATTTCTATGCGTTACAAACTTGTGGGCAAAATTAATAAACACTTTTTCAACTAAAACTAGTTCTTAGAACGATCGTTCCTATGGCAGCTATATGATATAATCATCCGATCCGGCCGGTTCCGACATATTAGTTGCGTGCAGTAAAAAGAAGATTCTGTGCAAAATTTCAACTCGATAGCTTTAAAACTGAGGGACTAGTTCGAGTAGAAACATACAGACGGACGGACGGACAGACGGACGGACGGACAGACGGATTTGAACTCAGCTCGTCGTCCTGATCAAGAATATATACAGTTTATGGGGTCGGAAATGAATATTTCTATGCGTTACAAACTTGTGGGCAAAATTAATAAACACTTTTCAAGTGTATAATGATTAGCTAAATAAATATGAAGCATTCACTAAAAAAAATTTTTAGCCGAGTGTGATGGCAATATTTTCAGCACAGATTCTCAGATAGGCAATGATTTGATATTTTTAATTTTTATTAATTATTAAAGATTTTTATTATTTTTCATCGTTAATAATAATTATACACTTTAAATGTGTATATTAATTTTGACCAGAAGTTTGTAACGCATAGAAATATTCATTTCCGACTTCATAAACTGTATATATTCTTGATCAGGACGACGAGCTGAGTTCAATTCCGTCTGTCCGTCCGTCCGTCTGTCCGTCAGTCCGTCTGTTTCTACGCGAACTAGTCCCTCAGTTTTGAAGCTATCGAGCTGAAATTTTGCACAGAATCTTCTTTTTACTGCACGCAATTAATATGTCGGAACCGGCTGGGTCGGATGATTATATCATATAGCTGCCATAGGAACGATCGTTCTAACAACTAGTTTTAGTTAGAAAAACTTTTTTGTTTTCCATAGAAGCGTCAATAATCGTAGTATATATTTGTTTTATATGCTTCCATACCGTTCTGGAAAAATTGATCAAAATCGGATCACTATAGCATATAGCTGCCATAGAAACGGTCGGTCAAAAAACTAGTTCTAGTGAGAAAAACTTTTTTGTTTTCCATTGTAGCGTCACTAATCATGATGTATTTTATTATACACTTGAAAAGTGTATATTAATTTTGCCCACAAGTTTGTAACGCATAGAAATATTCATTTCCGACCCCATAAACTGTATATATTCTTGATCAGGACGACGAGCTGAGTTCAAATCCGTCTGTTCGCGAAGCGTCAATAATCGTAGTATATATTTGTTTTATATGCTTCCACTCCGTTCTGGAAAAATTTATCAAAATCGGATCACTATAGCATATAGCTGCCATAGAAACGGTCGGTCAAAAAACTAGTTCTAGTGAGAAAAACTTTTTTGTTTTCCATTGTAGCGTCACTAATCATGATGTATTTTATTATACACTTGAAAAGTGTATATTAATTTTGCCCACAAGTTTGTAACGCATAGAAATATTCATGTCCGTCTGTCCGTCCGTCCGTCTGTCTGTTTCTACGCGAACTAGTCCCTCAGTTTTAAAGCTATCGAGTTGAAATTTTGCACAGAATCTTCTTTTTACTGCACGCAACTAATATGTCGGAACCGGCCGGGTCGGATGATTATATCATATAGCTGCCATAGGAACGATCGTTCTAAGAACTAGTTTTAGTTAGAAAAACTTTTTTGTTTTCCATAGTAGCGTCAATAATCGTAGTATATATTTGTTTTATATGCTTCCACACCGTTCTGGAAAAATTTATCAAAATCGGATGACTATGTTATATAGCTGCCATAGAAACGGTCGGTCTAAAAACTAGTGCTAGTGAGAAAAACTTTTTTGTTTTCTATCGTAGCGTCCCCAATCTTAGTATATATTAGTAATATATGCTTTCACACAATTTTGAAAAAATTTATCAAAATCGGATGACTATAGCATATAGCTGCCATAAGACCGATCGGTAGGAAAATGTGTTATACTAAGAAAAGTTTTTTCTTCGTTAGTTTTATATGCTTTGGTGATTTTAACTTGCCAAACATCGCATGGTCAAATCTTAATGGGTCAACTTATCTTGTACCATCTGCACAGCATGATTTTTTAGATTGTTTGCTTGATCTGTCTTTGTTTCAAATAAATTCAGTTCCAAATCATTTAAACAAATTGTTAGATCTTGTTTTTGTCACTGACAGTTCTAATGCTGTTGTCTCTAGGTCTTCCCCCCTAACACTACCCGAGGATTCTTACCATCCTACATTAGAAATATCTCTAACAAACCCTGGATTTACCCCTTCATCTTCAATGACTTTAGTAAAACCTCGTCGTTGCTTCCGTAAAGCTAATTTTACCCTGCTTAATCAACTTATTTGTTCAAAAGATTGGTCTCCTTTATACAATGCAGTTGACATTGAAGTCGCTGTTACCTTTTTTTATGACTCTATTAACTCTCTCTTTGATATTTCTGTTCCAAATAGTGTTGCTTCTTCTGAGTCTCTTCAACCCCCTTGGTACTGTCCTAAGCTTTCTAATTTAAAAAATATTAAGTCTAGATGTTTTAAAAAGTATAAAAAAACTGGTTCTAATCTTGACTTTTCTAAATACTCGATAGCCAAGTCAAACTTTACCCTTTTTAATTCTCAATGCTATAATAATTATCTTGCTCGCTGTAAAATTCAATTCGCACAAGACCCTAAACAATTTTACAAATTTGTTAACTCTAAGCGTAAAACTTCGACTTTACCGTCTTCATTCTTTTTACATAACCAAAAAGGCTAGCAACGATTCCGCTGCCGTGGACTTATTCGCTGACTTTTTCAATCAACTCTCCTCTGTCCCTTTTAATAACAAATCTTATCCTTATGACATTTCTTCTTCAAACTCTTTTAATGCTCCCATAATTACTGAATCTTCTCTACTTTCATATTTGAAATCTCTAAAGTCTTCATACTCTCCTGGACCTGACAACATCCCTAGTTGTGTCCTCAGAGAGTGTTGTAATTCCATATGCAAGCCTTTACTAAAGCTTTTTAATCTATCGCTTGACTCTACTATTTTTCCAAATCTTTGGAAAGAGTCCTTCATTATTCCTCTTCACAAAAAGGGTGGAAAATCAGATATCTCCAATTATAGAGGTATCGCCAAATTATCTGCTATTCCTAAGTTGTTTGAAGAAATTATAACCTCTACATTGCAGCATTACTGCAAATCGGTTTTGTCACCTTTCCAGCATGGATTTGTAAAGAGTCGGTCAACTACGACCAATTTGCTTGAATTCACATCATTAGTTAACGATGGATTCCTTATGAAATGCCAAACTGATGTCATCTACACTGACTTCAGTAAGGCTTTTGACTCCGTGAACCATGATCTCCTCCTCCTTAAGCTTGATCGTATTGGATTTCCCTCCCCTTTTCTTTTTTGGATCTCTTCATATTTAAAAGATAGAACTCAAAAAGTTCTGCTCAGATCTAATATTTCAAAACCTGTCTACGTAACATCCGGTGTACCTCAAGGAAGCCACCTCGGCCCTTTGTTTTTCACTCTTTTTATTAATGATCTCCCCTCTACTATATCTCATTCTCGGATACTTATGTATGCCGATGACGTTAAACTCATTTTATCTTACAATGACCCGATGCATTCTATTAGGTTGCAAGATGATTTAAACTCGCTTCATTTTTGGTGCTTGGTTAATTATTTATTTCTTAATTGCGCAAAATGTATGTTTTTGTCTTTTCATCGTTGCAAACCTTCGCTAGTTTCCTATTCGATTGGCAATGATCCCTTGCAACGAATATCAACTGTCGTTGATCTTGGAGTTTTTTTTTGATTGCAAATTAAGCTTTAATGATCATATATCCTGTATAGTTAATAAGGCGAATGGTGTACTTGGATTCATTAAGCGTTGGTCGAAGGAATTTAATGATCCCTATACAACAAAAGTTCTTTTCACATCTTTAGTTCGCCCGGTGCTTGAATACTGCTCATCCGTCTGGTGTCCGCAGTATAAAAAGCATATGGATCGTATTGAGTCTGTCCAAAAGCAATTCTTGCTTTTTGCCCTCCGCGGCTTAAATTGGGATCCCAACCTTCGGTTGCCATCGTATTCTAGTAGGCTTTTGCTTATTGACCTTCCATCGTTGGCTAACCGTAGAACTGTCCTAGGCGTTTCTTTTCTTCATAAGTTAATTATCGGTGATGTAGACTCTTCTGAACTCTTAGGTCGCCTTAACTTCTCTGTTCCCTCTAGACCAACTAGAAATTATTTGCCTTTAATCTTGCCTAGATGCACAACCGACTAGGCACAGCACAACCGTTTTTGGGTTTTATGTCAAAATTATAATGATGTTTATCACCTGCTCTCAACAGAACTCTCTCTCTTTTCCCATAAAGTTATCTCTTTTTGCACATCTCCGGCAAAGTCTCTGACCACATCCAGCAGGAGCAGGGGCCTAGCTTGCCGGACCGGCTAATAAATATTCCCCCACCGGGTCAGAGATTTTCCGGATGATTTAATTCATCTTTATTTTAGCTTATATTTATTTTATTTTTATTATATTTAATTTTATTTAATTTAATTTTTTCCTTTTTTTTTTTAATTTTTTAATTTTAAATTTTATTTTCATTATTGTTTTATTTTATATTATTTTTGTTCATTCTATAATATTGTTTATTTATTGTTTGTGTTTATGATTTTGTAAACATATTTTTTAAGCCTCCTCTTTTTCTTTTTCCTCACTATTCTCTTTTTCGACTTCTATACTATTTAAATTTGTGTTAGGTCTAGTAACGTCTCTGGCTTCAATTGGCTGTGAACTGGGGCATAGCTGGCCGGACGGGCAAATAAAATTCCCCCACCGTGTCGGAGTCGTTACTAGTCGATTTGTAATTTTGTTAGATTTTCCTTGTTAGGCTTTCTTAGTTCATTAAGCCTTTTTATAACGTATTCAGTTTTTCTTTTTTTTGGTTAACAGCCACCATTTGTCGACTTTTTTTTCAACAAATAAACAACAAATAATACAGTAAAAATTTATCAAAATCGGATGACTATATTATATAGCTGCCATTGAATCGGTCGGTCAAATAACAAGTGCTAGTGAGAAAAACTTTTTTGTTTTCTATCGTAGCGTCCCCAATCTTAGTATATATTAGTAATATATGCTTTCACACAATTTTTAGTGTTGTATGTTAAAACACATTGCAATTTATGTGCCACCTGGGTGCATTTTGTGCAGCCGTGTGAAGATGTGTGGCCAGGTGTGCCACTTACAAAAGCCCTAGCAGGTGCATCACAAACAATCGCCCTTAATATAATTTTAATTTTTTTATTTTCACCTCAAGCCCATTTTCTAAAACATGAGCTAACTCGGAAGTAAATCTGGCAAGATACTCATCACAACAACTAGGCTTACTTGTACCTAAAAATATTCCTACTGGAAAAACAGTTTCATTCTTGAGATTATTTACTCTAACAAGAATTGGCCAAAGTTGCGCTCTTGAACTCTTAAACAGGGGAATTCCATCAACATTGATATCTAAGCTCAACATATCGCCAAGTTGCGCTACTTGCGAAATTTGATTGAGTTGGAGCCCCCTGCAATTTTAGCTATGTCAGGATTTCTTTGTGGAATGTATTTATAAAAGGAGTCGACGGCTAAATTATTCTCCTTTAAAATTTTAATTAAGTCGACTGCACAATCTCGCGTTGGTCTATGCTTTATAAACCAACGTCTCAAATCCTGATTTAAATTTCCATTTACCACAGATACTGTACTTTGTGCAGATATTTCCATCCCTTCCACTTTTTCTTCATCTATTTGGTTTTCGCTTTCGCTGACGGGTTTTTCAACACCTACTTTGTATTTATTTTCTGCTAGTTGGCTGCGCAGTCGGCGATCTGAAGCAACTTGTTTTAACTTTACCTGCATTTGCTCTCTTGCTGCTTTTTTAGCCTGCGAATATGCCTTTGCTAAACATTTTTTAATGCTTTATTCTTACGTTTTACTCTTCTTTTATTTATTCTTTCACTTTAATTTATTTTTTTATTTCAATTGTTTTATGAATTTACTAGCATATAACCCGGCGCGCTTCGCTTCGCCACCATTAGTAAAGCCGCCAAAATGATGAAAAAAAACGTTTGGCAATGATCCCACCCCCGCCACCCATTTTCCGAACTTCAGAACTGAGAAAATTATTTTCCACCTATTTGGTCCATTGAGCGTACAAACCCTGCAACCACTCCCGCAACCCATTATCCGACCTTGAGTGTGGGTATGCGCAAAGCTAAAAACTTTATCCTATTTAGTTGGCCCATAGAGCTTTCAAACCAAATTTAATACATATCGGCTAAAAACCCACCCCGCACCCATATTCCGACCTTTGCAGTGAACTTCCCGAATCAAAAAAACACGTGTTTCCATTTATACTGACCCTAGAGCTTACAAAACGAATTTTATTCAGATCGGCTCACAAATAGCCATTGTCACTGAACCGAAATACGCCCACCATTATTCCTGCCTGTGAGCGGAAATTCCTCCACCGAGAAATCAAATGTCTAAGTATTTTCTACAATGTGTTCACAAACCGATTTTGGAGCCAATCGGACTAAAAAATTGGTTTTACCATATGAAATTTTCCGGGAATTTCCCGAGCTTTTCGGGTGGATTTTCCAACGTTGGAAAATCTCATGTCTAACTCAACCAAGTTTAAAGTCAATCGGATGAAAAATAGTGTTTTCCATATAGAATTTTCCGGTCATTTTCCTTGTGGGTGGTTTTTCCACAATCGAAAACTCACATGTCTAATTATTTTCCATACTATGCTTGCAAACCGAGTTTGAAGTCAATCCGATGAAAAATAGATTTTTCCATATAGAATTTTCCAAGCATTTTCCTTGTGTGGTGGAGTTTTCCACAATCGAAAAATTTCATGTCAACTTATTTTGTATACTATCGCTGCAAACCGAGTTTGAAGTCAATCGGATCAAAAATAGTTTTCATATAGAATTTTCCGGGTATTTTCTTATTTTGCATACTATCCTTACAAACCGAGTTTGAAGTCAATCGGATGAAAAATAGTGTTTTCATATAGAATTTTCCAGGCATTTCCCCACTCTTGGGGCGAATTTTTCCAACATCGGAAAATCTCATGTCATCTTATTTTGTATACTATCGTTGCAAACCGAGTTTGAAGTCAATCGGATCAAAAAATAGTTTTTCATATAGAATTTTCCGCGTATTTTCTTTTGTGGGCGGATTTTCCAACATTTGAAAATCTCATGTCCAATTACTTAGCATACTATCCTTACAAACCGAGTTTGAAGCCAATCGGATGAAAAATAGTTTTTTCATTATGGAATTTTCCGGGAATTTCCCAACTTTTCGGGCGGATTTTCCATCATCGAAAAATCTCAAGTCTAATTATTCTGCTTAACATCCTCACAAACCGAGTTGAAGTCAGTCGGATGAAAAATAGTTTCTTTCATGAAGAATTTTCCGGCCATTTTCCTTGTGGGCGGATTTTCCAAAATCTGGGAAACAAGTGTCCAATTAATTCGCTTACTTTACTTACAAACCAAATTTCAAGTCAATCGGATGAAAAACAAAATTTTCCCCATAGTAGCTTTTCCGGGAGTTTTCCACCCCTTAGGGATGGAATTTTCCAAAACCCCGCCTTAGTGCTCACTTTCAACTCATAAGGAAACTTCTGTGAAAATTTCAGCTTTCTATCTCTTACCGTTCAGGCTCTACGTTGATTGCCAATCAGTCAGTCAGTCAGTCAGTCAGTCAGTCAGTCAGTCAGTCAGTCAGTCAGTCAGTCAGTCAGTCAGTCAAGACAAACTCTTTTATATATATAGAGATTTGACTTTAATTTATTATATTTGTTCAAGTTTAAAGTATGTGTGTTAAAGTTTATATATTTTAATATATTTCTTTAAAGCGCACAGTTTTAATTACCAGTTAATTAGAAACTTACTTTTGGCACTCGAGGCTTAAAAATTTATTTTTTTTTTTCGCAAAAAACACGTTCGTCTCAAGCGCGTCCACAAAAATTAGTAAGCTCATCAGCCCAACGTAGTGACAATCAATCGTTGATTTGGATAGATTTTTAATATTTTATTGCCCATTATTTTAAAAGATTCTATTGATATGGTGTCAAAGATCTTTTCGCTCAGTGCAATTTTGAGTTGGCTAATATTTAATAGACCGGCTTCTGTTTCAAGCCTTTGAAAGAACTGACCTAAGTCGAGAATTTCATTGGTGTACATATTGCTAACTTCAATTCTTGCTATAACTTTTTTTCCACGCTTTAGTAAGCATAGTGAATCTGTTAATCGCAAGGTCACTACTTTTCGTACCTCATCATTTGTAATGACTTCGTATACGTTGGGCTGAGAAGCTTTATTTAGAGTTTGCTTATGCAAATCTATTTTTTCATTTTCTTTTCCTGCGCAGGAATTTTTCTGTTTACTTTGATTTCTGGTAGTGACTTTCAGAATTTTATTGTTCGTCTGTATATTTTTTTAAATCATCTATTGTGATTCGTGATAGCGCGTCGGCTACATAATTGTCTTTTCCCTTTAAATATTCTACTGTGAAATTATATTCCTCTAATTCAAGTCTCATTCGTGTTAGTTTCGAACTGGGATTTACCATTGAAAATAGGTAAGTGAGTGCTTTATGATCTGTTTTGACAGTGAAATGTCTACCATAAATATATGGTCTGAAATGTGTTATTGCCCAATGTTCTGTTGTACTTTTGTTGCTTTCGCCTTTTGTAAAAGATCTGGATGCGTATGCAACAGGGAGCTGAAGTTCATCTTTGTTTTGAGTTAGGACTGCTCCACATGCTAATTTACTAGCATCTGTGATTATGCAAAATTCTTTGCTGAAATCTGGATACTGCAAAAGTGTTGGTTTTATTAATGCTGATTTTAGATGTTCGAAGGCTTTCTGGCATTCAGATGTCCATTCAAATTTTACATCTTTATACACTTGAAAAGTGTATATTAATTTTGCCCAGAAGTTTGTAACGCATAGAAATATTCATTTCCGACCCCATAAACTATATATATTCTTGATCAGGACGACGAGCTGAGTTCATTTCCGCTTGTCCGTCCGTCCGTCTGTCCGTCTGTCTGTCTGTCCGTCTGTCCGTCTGTCTGTCTGTTTCTACGCAAACTAGTCCCTCAGTTTTAAAGCTATCGAGCTGAAATTTTGCACAGAGTCTTCTTTTTACTGCACGCAACTAATATGTCGGAACCGGCCGGATCGGATGACTATATCTTATAGCTGCCATAGGAACGATCGGTCGGAAAATAAGTCTTAGTGAGAAAAACTTTTTTTAGATGATTTTACATATTTGTGGAAAAATTGATCAAAATCGGATGAATATAGCATATAGCTGCCATATAAACGGTTGGTCAAAAAATACGAAAAACTTTTATTTTCCATCGTAGCGTCACCAATCTTGGTATAATATTAGTTATATATGCGTTAACACAATTCTGTAAGATTTTATCAAAATCGGAGGACTATAAGCATAAAGCTGCCATAGGACCGATCGGTCGAAAAATGTGTTTTACTAAGAAAAGTTTTTTTTTATGGTATCAAATTTTTAATATCAATGATTTAAAATATCTGATATCTATATCCTCTATATATTTTACCGGTTAAATCAGCTTTAGTTAAGTTTTTCAAGTGTATTAAAACTTCGGCACAGTCGAAGTTAGCTTTGCCTTCTCGTTTTTACATAATCTTGTTATGTGACGGAATAGTCGGCAAAATTTTTTAAAATCTTCTGTAATAATTACAAAATGCGACAAATTTTCTAGTGACATCGTATTTTTGTCGTCTGGCAAGATTCCGTTTGTCTGTGCATTTATGTCCCAAAAAAGTGACTTCATGCATAAAAAAATGAACATTTTTCAGGGTGTAACTTTAGATTGTGTTGCCTACATTTCTCAAAAACATCGGTTAAGTTTTTTGAGCATATGTTTTTCGGAACAACCAATGACTATTAAGTCAGTCCAGAGAAAGCTATAGTCATCATTCTCTGAAAGGAATTTGGCGCTATTTTTAATCCGAATGGTAGTCGCGTGAAGCGATATGAACCATTGTTTGTTAAAAAAGATGTTATATCGCGTGAACTTTTTTCGAGTTCAATTTGGTGAAAACCTGACATTAAGTCAAGGCATGAAAAGTATTTTGCTCTACCTAGTTGATCTATAATATCATCAATTCTAGGCAGCGGAAATTTATCAGACAACAGTTTTTTATTAATTTGACGATAGTCAATTACTAATCGCCATTTTTTCTTGTCAGAATCGGGTAGTGACTTTTTCGGCACTAATAAAAGTGGGCTATTATAAGCTGACACAGATGGTTCGACTATTTGGTCTTTTATCAATTTTTGGACTTGTCTTTCAATTTCAACTTTCTGACTATGAGGACTTCTATTATTTTTTATATAAGTTGGTTCATCATCTTTCAATCTCAGTTTTTGTTTATAAAAATTGTTAGTGGTTATTGATTCTGTTTCTAGTCCGAATACATCACTATATTGGGTGCATAAAGTTGTGAGTTGTTTATGGAATTGTGGTGGGAAATTTTTCGAAAGTTGTTTTAATACACATTGTTCTCTGTTATTTAAGTCTGTTTCAACAACGTCGTAGTTGAAAGTGGTTCATATTTTTAAATTTTGTATGCTGAATACTTGATCTGTATTTGTTGTATTTAATAGTCTTATGAATGCATTTTTTACTGTTACTATGGTATTTGCTATGTAAATACCATGCTGTATTTCTTGGTTTGGAATCAATACACTGTCTTCTGTTGAGGTTAGTTCAATTTTTCGGACAACTTGGGACTTGCTGGCAGAACTATGGAATTGTTGCCAGAACTGTATGTTATTGGAACATGAATCGGATATTTTAAATTATCTGGCCTAATTATAAGCCAGTCCTCATTTGGCTTGAAATCCAATTGACAGTTGTATTTTTAATAAAATCGATTCCCAGTATTCCATCACAAGGAATAGCGAATTCTGAATTTACAATGTGAAAATCATGTGGAATTATATATTCTGAAGTTTGTATTTCAATAGAAGTTAAACCTTTTGATTTGGTAACCTCTTGACTTCGTCCCTGTATATTGATAATATGATCATTTTGAATGTATTTAAAAAACATCCGAATTTTATTTTAATATTGATATTTCTGCACCTGTGTCTATCAAAAAGACTAATTGATTCCCGTTTCTACATGTATGAAAGTTACAAAAGTATTTAAGCTGAGATTGATTTTGTGAACTTTACTTTTTCCTACTGTGGAGTACTTAAAGGGTTTGGGGGAGTTCCCGGTTGGTTTCCCGGTGCATTCTGTGCTACTCTAACATTGTTACTGTTATTATTATAACCTCCATTTTGGTGGTTATTTCCGCTGTAGCCTCCTCTATTATTTCCTCTATTGTTTCCTCTGTAATTATTGTTGTTGTTATTTCTGTTATTTCGGTTGTAATTATTGTTATTGCCTTTATTTCCGTTATTGCGGTTGTAATTATTATTATAATTGTTGTTATTATAGGAACCGCGGCCATTGCCCCTTCCGCGAGAATTACCTCGGTAATTGTTACCTTGATAATTTTGTCCTCCACGGGTGTACAATATGGCATTTGCATTGCCTGTAATTTCAGTACTACATTGTAGCTTTGTGACGGCTTCGTTTATGGTTTTGAGGCTTCCGGCCTCAAGAATCGTTTTGAGCCTTCCATGATCACAATTTTTAATCATTGCTGTAATGTCTTTTTGTACTGAATTTATCAGCATGGTCTGATATAACCTCATCGATATACGATGCTTCCAATAGTTCTGAAATTGTCAATTTCTGACGTGAATTTTCGGCGGTTTTACCTTTCTGGGTGGTTTGTCCAACTTTTGCTTCTACTACATCGGATGTTTCACCGACTATAGTGTCTTGTAATTTTTTTATTATGGAATTTATTGTGGTCTCGTTTTGTACCTATTTTAGGGTAGACCCTATTATTTTCGACTTTATGGCTCTCAACTGCTAGCTCTTCGAATGAACCTTTGGTAAGGTTAACTAACTTCAAAGCCGTTACGAATCTTTGAAGATGTAACTTCTGTCCATTAAATTCTGGAACAGCATTCGAGATATCTTTATATACGCCCTTTGGGCAGCCGGGTCTGTCATTATGTCTTAGCTTTGTTTCTATTTCACTGGCATCATATATTTCTTCAGGTATTTCTTCCTGTTCCGGTAATGAGATTACCGCAGGGATTGTTAGATCGTGTAGATCCTTTTCTTTTATATTAATCCCTTCGCTCAGTTCAGGATCTTCATCTTCCGATGTATCTGTTTCTTGTTTGTCTGATGTTTCCTCAGTGATATCTATTGTCAAAGGGGTATTTAAGATATTCGGTATCGATATATCTAACTGCTACCTCTCCTTGAAGGTTATCAAATTCGAACGTAACTTGATCAATAACTTTGATATTTTTGACCAGTTCTTATACTTATTGATTTCCTATTCTCATGCACTAAAATTCTTGCCTCATTAAAAGAATCAACAAGGATTGTTGCGAGTCTATTTAAAGTGTCTTTTTGAATTGGTCTATTCTGGCTTACGCACTTGTAGGATTTTTCAAAAGTATCTTTTATTTCCCGGATATGGTGAGTTAGTTTCTCCCATTCCATACTAAGAGTTTGCATTCATTCGAATCAACAGTTTTAATAATTGTGCGTGTCCTAACTTTTTTTTTTTTTTTTGCAAACTAATAACCTATTATTCGTATTTACTTACTTTTTTTCGAAAATTATTTCGTTTAGTCATGGTTTTAAATTTTTTTTTTTTTTATTTTTTATTCCATTAAAAATCAGTGAAAAATTTAATATATATCTTCTTTTTTTTATACACTTGAAAAGTGTATATTAATTTTGCCCAGAAGTTTGTAACGCATAGAAATATTCATTTCCGACCACATAAACTATATATATTCTTGATCAGGACGACGAGCCGAGTTCATTTCCGTCTGTCCGTCCGTCCGTCTGTCCGTCTGTCTGTCCGTCTGTCTGTCCGTCTGTCTGTCCGTCTGTCTGTCCGTCTGTCTGTCTGTTTCTACGCAAACTAGTCCCTCAGTTTTAAAGCTATCGAGCTGAAATTTTGCACAGAGTCTTTTTTTACTGCACGCAACTAATATGTCGGAACCGGCAGGATCGGATGACTATATCATATAGCTGCCATAGGAACGATCGGTCTAAGAACTAGTTCTAGTTTGAAAAACTTTTTTGTTTTCCATCGTAACGTCACTAATCTTGGTATATGTTAGTTTTATATGCTTCCACATAATTCTGGAAAAATGTATCAAAATCGGATCACTATAGCATATAGCTGCCATAGGAACGATCGGTCGAAAAATAAGTCTTTGTGAGAAAAACTTTTTTTATTTCCATCGTAGCGTCTCGAATCGTAGTATATATTTGTTTTATATGTTTCCACACAATTCTGAAAAAATTTATCAAAATCGGATGACTATAGCATATAGCTGCCATATAAACGGTCGGTCAAAAAACTACTTCTAGTGAGAAAAACTTTTTTGTTTTTATCGTAGCGTCCCCAATCTTGGTATATATTAGTTTTATATGCTTTCACATAATTTTGAAAAAAATTATCAAAATCGGATGACTATAGCATATAGCTGCCATAGGAACGATCGGTCGGAAAATGTGTTTTACTAAGAAAAGTTTTTTTTTATGGTATCAAATTTTTATTAGCAATGATTTAAAAATTTTAAATATCTGATATCTATATCCTATATATATTTTTCCAGTTAAATCAGTTGAAGTAAAGTTTTTCAAGTGTATTTAAACTTCGGCACAGTCGAAGTTAGCTTTGCCTTCTCGTTTTAAGTCATTTTTGGATGTATTGCTATATAAATATAAAGTAAAAAAATTTTGTTTTATATATTATCTAGACCGTTGGAATGGCTTAAGGCTCTTTTTGTAACGCATTTGTTGTGCATGATGTATGCTTTATATATGATATATGGGCAAAGAATACAATTATAGATAGCAATATATTCGTGAGTTTAGAATCAATATTTGTTGATTCGATTTTATTTATTACATTTGCAGTGGAATCCACCGTCTTTGTGTCTATTAAACCCATATCGAAAGTTTTTTCTGTACTGTCTGATTTTGATATTTTGATACTTAACATGTATGTTTGTTTTATTTTTTTTTTTATTACTTTAAAAAAAAATTTTGAATGGTTTGCCCCTAATGGCCAATTTCGCGTGTCTAAAACACACGTGCCTAATACACCCTCGTAGGTGGGGAGAATTTTTTTGCTTTTACCGTTTAGGTGTTACAATTCTACCTAATTTTCGTATATGCTTTACAGGCTTACACTTCTTTAGCGCTACTGAAGCAGCACTAATTCACATTGGGTTTTTCAATATTTTGTTTACAGATATATTTAACAACATATGAAATTTCATTTAATTTTAATTTAATAATGTTAGTGATATCCTTCTTGTTTTGTGGGCCTTTGGTGAGGGCGTTGCCGGTGCTGGTCTGCACAGGCTGCTGCTGCTGATGCCCTGGCCTATGAGCTCAGGCGGTGCCGGTGCTGGTCATCGCACAGGCTGATTATGATGTCCTGGGCCTATGAGCTCAGGCGGTGCCGGTGCTGGTCATCGCACAGGCTGCTTCTATTGGTTTGGTATTGTGCACGTTCCTATGCAGTGTGGTGAGTCCAGTGGGCCTGGACAATCCGATGGGCAGCTCTTCTTTCTCTTTGGAAGGTTCTGTATTGTGGATATTTGAGTTGGTTTATTTTTGCATATATTTTGAATTTTATTTACTGAGGGTACCAGTGTACCTGTGGGCTTGTGTAATTCGCTTTTTAAAAAATCGAGCTCTTCCCAGAGCTTAAACGCTGTATTGTAAGGTGGTGGATTAGGGCCATTTAATAATTGTTGTAAATGTCGAATTCTTTCTTGAATTTTGTGTCGACGGCCACCCCTCTTTCTTTTTCTTTTTTCGGTTTAATGCGAATCATATTCCATTACACATTTTTAACGCCACACAGTCACTGTACTCACTCAGATTTTTTAGGTTGTAAATCCAGATCCAGTGCCTCCGTAAGCTCCTGCTTACACTGTCACGGTCGCCATGTATTATGCCCGATCCGCCTTCAGATAGTCATTCAGTGCCATCAGACATCCGTCCAATGTTCCCAATGAGTTAACTTATGTGTACGTTCTTATTTTCTTTCTTTATTCAAATATATTTAGTTTTCTTAAGATTGGCCTGTGGCCAGTTGGAACTCTCATATATATCTGTTCTTACAATTATCACTTATGCGCTCATGCAGCTAAGTCTCGTAGCTGCGCTGCCAACAGCGGCAGCGGAGAGACGTTTATATATTTTTATATATGGCTATGCTCGCTTAGGCTGGAGCGCAAGGGTCTGTGTATATGCACTTGAGATTGTAGCATTGGGGGTCCGCGTGTGGCAGAAATGCTGACACTTGCATTTTCCGTTAGGGAACAAAGGCTGGCTCGTATTTCGGCCAATTATGTATATGAATTGGGACTTGGACTTTGTAGTTATGTTTATTTATATATATGCATCCATGTATGAAGTACAGTGTGCATTCACTATATGTGCATAGCACAGCATATAGCTGCCATAGAAACGGTCGGTCAAAAAACAAGTTCTAGTGAGAAAAACTTTTTTGTTTTCCATCGTATCGTCACCAATCTTGGTAGATATTAATTTCAGGGCTGCAAACCGGTCCGGAACCGAACCCTTCAGAACCGGTTCGGTTCAGGTTCTGGTGATGCCTGAACCGAACCGGGAACCGAACCCCATTGAAAATAATCACGAGAACCCGAACCCGAACCTAACCCAAATTTCTAATTGATGGGGTTCGGTTCTAAAAAAAATTGCAAGAACAGAATTTATTTTTATTTTTGCACTTTGATGATAAAAAATATTTAATAATTATGAACAAAAATGTATCCATTCATATGCCCATGTATGGACGGCGACATTCTTCCCGTCCGCTAAAAAAAGACTGGACAAAATAACACAACCTCAAGCAAAGGAAATCAATTTGCATCCGAAACCGTATTTCTGGGTATTATTTTGATCGTACGGAGATTCACCGGCATGGTGAATACAAGGAAAAGTTGTACGTCATTTAAATTTCTTCATTTTTTTATCCAAGTCACAATTTAAATACTTTTAGCATTTCACTCTCACAATATGCCAGTCAAAGCCGTGCTGTGGCGGTCCCATTCCTGGAAAAAATAGCTCTGACTGGAATTCGCGGAAATGTATAAATGTGTTCGGCCAAACTATGAGTTAGCTACCGGCGTAGCTGTGATTAAGTCACGTCACTGGCAATCATCAAATCACAGTGACTGCATATAAAAAGCAACAGTGTGATTTGGTGACTACAAGTCACAGTGACTTAATCACAGTTACGCCGATATGGCCAATCACAGTTACTAAATCACGGATACGCCGTAAAGGTCATCTCTTATTTATAAGCCAAAAGTGGCCGTGTTTTTTGCAGGTTTCATGGCTACAAAAAGCACATTAGTTTCAGGAATCCCACTACTGTGAAAGAGAAATGACTTTCGCTGAGAGTGCAAGTTGGGAGTATCGCGCATAAAAAAAAAATATGTCTGATTGTCTAGTCAATCTAGACAGATCATTTATGTGCTTTACCGCCAAAAAACTGCTGCAGTTTATAAGGCATCTCTTCTTCAAACTCTAATAAATTGTTTATTGTACATAAATATATAAAATGAAATCTGAACTCAACACGAACCGGAACCCCGGTTCACTTTAGAGGGAACCGGTTGTGGAACCGAACCCTAAGCGTAGGGTAAGGGTTCGAACCTGAACCGAACCCCAGTCGAAATTGGAGGGTTTTGCAGCCCCGATTAATTTTTATGCTTTTACAAATTTTTTAAAAATAGCTGCTATAGGACCGATCGGTCGGAAAATGTGTTTTACTAAGAAAAGTTTTTTTATGGTATCCTATTTTTATTATCAATGATTTAAAATTTTTTAATATCTGATATCTATATCCTATATATATTTTACTGGTTAAATCAGTTGGAGTAAAGTTTTTCAAGTGTATTAAAACTTCGGCACAGTCGAAGTTTGCTTTGCCTTCTCGTTTTCTGTTAAAATGTCAAAAATTCCAAGCATTGACCCCCAATTCACGGTATAAAGAAGCGAAGCGGCTAAATCTTTGCCTCAATTGCCTTCGCAAAGGGCACAGCTTGCAGCAATGTTAATCTGGGAATTGCAACCATTGCCATCAGAAGCATCACTCGTTGCTTCATATGGATTCTAGTTTCACTCCACCTATTACTCAACCGGCAGCCCCACCTACTTCTCAAAATTCTTCTCTCGTTTCTACTACTTCGATCTCGTCTCCCCCTAAAGCCCTGAAGAAAGCTCAGACCGAGTACGTGTTGCTTGCTACTGCCATCATATACGTCAAAAATCGATCTGGCGTATTTGTACCATGCCGAGCCTTGCTTGACTCTGCATCTCAGATCAACATCGTCACCTCTCGTTTCGCCAGTCAGCTGCAACTCAAAATTCTTCGCTCTAATATGATATCAGGCATAGGTGAATCATCGCTTTCGTCAGATAAATCGGTAGATATTTTTGCGCAATCTCGAAACAAAGGTTACAGCACATCCTTTTCTGCTGTTGTAACTCAAACAATCACCGATTATCAACCTCACTTCGACCTAAATGCTTCTGATTGGAATTTACCCAGCAACTTGTTCCTCGCTGATCCGATTTTCTACAAAAGTCAAAGAATCGATCTGCTAATTGGAGCTGGTCTGTTCTTTGACCTGCTTTGCCAACACTGCAAAAAACCAGACTTGGATGGATCGTGTCTGGTGGGATCAGATTTGCTGATCGCAAGCACTCCTCTCTAGTTTCCGTTGCAAAGAAACCCGATAGCCAGTTGGAAAAAGATGAATTGTCTGATATTTTACGCCGTTTTTGGGAAATTGACAATTGCTGTGGTTCTACCTCCAACATTTCTGATGAGGATGCCTTGAGCGATCAGCTATTTTTGCAAAACTACACTCGTCTCGCTTCTGGCCAGTATTCTGTGCGTCTCCCTGCCAAAACTAGTTTATCATTGGAATCGAAATTGGCAAAAAATTCAAAAATAAAGTCACAATATGTTGCCTTTATAAAGGAATATATTGAATTAGGCCACATGTCACTATCTGCTAAACAATCTTCATTGCCTCAGTATTTTTTGCCCCACCACTTCGTCCAAAAGTTAGATAGCTCGACCACCCAATTGCGTGTTGTGTTCGATGGCTCTGCAAAATCTACTTCTGGCTTTTCTCTGAATGATTTGTTGTTTACGGGTCCTTCTATACAGCCGAAAATATTCCTTACTTTGCTGCGATTTCGATTTTTGTGCATTTGCGGGGATATCTGCAAGATGTACCGCTGTGTACTGATGACTGATCCTGATCAATATCTCCAATGCATCCTATGGAGTGATAATCTCAACGAAGACATTAAGGTCTATACTTTGGACACCGTAACATACGGTACAAAGCCTGCTGCATTCTGAGCAATTCGTGGTTACAGCTAGTGATGAGGAAGCCAAGTTTCCAGTAGCTTCCAAGATCGTTCGCATTAATTTTTACGTAGACGATTTGATCTCTGGCGGTGATTCTATCGAAGAAGTAGCTGAAATTTGCACACAAGGAAGGAGCTATTGAAAAGAGGACATTTCCCAATCCGGAAAATGGTGCTCCAATGAACCAGCTGCTCTGGAAGGCGAGCCAGATTCGGATAGGGAGAAAAATGATAAAGTTCCACGATGGAACAGATGTCACTAAGGCCCTGGGATTGATGTGGGATACGAATTCTGACAATCTAATTTTTCAGCTTTTCGGAAAATTTCCCAGATAAGCCAGCGACAAAGCGCACTATTTTATCTGCCATCGCTAAGTTTTTATGATCCGGTTGGAGTTATAGCTCCAGTCATAACCAAACTCAAAATATTCCTGCAGGCCCTTTGGAAAGACAAGCTCGGCTGGGATGAAGCTCTACCTCAATCCTTGCATTCCTCATGGTTGTTTCATATATCGCAAATATCAACAGTAACCTGCCTAAAATTTCCTCACTTCGCCTTGCAGCCTCAATCATCGTTCGAATTGCATGCATTTTGTGATGCAAGCCTAGCTGCTTATGGTGCCTGCATATATGTTCGATCTGAGATTCAAATCAAGGTCACATCTCATTTTCTATGCTCTAAGTCCTGAGTAGCACCCGTTAAATCGCTGACAATTCCTAAATTAGAGCTCTCCGGCTGACATATTGTCTCGAGGATGCACTCCGCTCGAGCTACTGGATTCGAATCTGTGGCGCGAAGGACCGCCATTTCTTAGGTCAGGTTCATCCGAATGGCCAAATATCATCACTGATATAGCAGATCTGCCTGAGCGCAGACGCCATGCTTTGGTTTCCACACAGCAGTTGGACATTTCTTTCGGCTGCAAGTACCAAAATTCATTTTTATACACTTGAAAAGTGTATATTAATTTTGCCCAGAAGTTTGTAACGCATAGAAATATTCATTTCCGACCCCATAAACTATATATATTCTTGATCAGGACGACGAGCAGAGTTCAATTCCGTCTGTCCGTCCGTCCGTCTTTCCGTCTGTCTGTTTCTACGCGAACTAGTCTCTCAGTTTTAAAGCTATCGAGCTGAAATTTTGAACAGAGTCTTCTTTTTACTGCACGCAACTAATATGTCGGAACCGGCCGGATCAGATGACTATATCATATAGCTGCCATAGGAACGATCGGTCTAAGAACTAGTTCTAGTTAGAAAAACTTTGTTGTTTTCCATCGTAGCGGCACAAATCTTGGTGTATGTTAGTTTTATATGCTTCCACATAATTGTGAAAAAATTTATCAAAATCGGATCACTATATCATATAGCTGCCATATAAAGGTCGGTCAAAAAAACTAGTTCTAGTGGGAAAAACTTTTTTGTTTTTCATCGTAGCGTCACCAATCGTAGTATATATTAGTTTTATATGCTTCCACACAATTTCGAAAAAATTTATCAAAATTGGATGTCTATATATACCATAGGAACGATCGGTCAGAAAATAAGTTTTAGTAAGAAAAACTTTTTGGTTTTCCATCGAAGCGTCACTAATCTTGGTAAATGATAGTTTCACATATTTCTGGAAAAATGTATCAAAATCGGATCACTATAGCATATAGCTGCCATAGGAACGGTCGGTCAAAAAACAAGTTCTAGTGAGAAAAACTCTTTTGTTTTCCATCGTATCGTCACCAATCTTGGTAGATATTAGTTTTATATGCTTTACAAATTTTTAAAAATAAAATTCGGATGACTATAGCATATGGCTGCCATAGGACCGATCGGTCGGAAAATGTGTTTTACTAAGAAAAGTTTTTTTATGGTATCCTATTTTTATTATCAATGATTTAAAATTTTTTAATATCTGATATCTATATCCTATATATATTTTACTGGTTAAATCAGTTGGAGTAAAGTTTTTCAAGTGTATTAAAACTTCGGCACAGTCGAAGTTAGCTTTGCCTTCTCGTTTTTTAGTTTACTTGGCCTGAACATCCCGGCCCCCGTAAAATACCACAAGGAGTTTTACCCAACACGTCTAGTACTGCCAGCTTTGACACTGGTCGTTTCAAAATTCCAGTTGAGGTCTTTACCTCGGCAATTCTTATCTGACCATCCTTCGCCGGAATAGTCTGAACTATGATCCCTTTTTCCCAGCAGCCTCTGGTTGGTCCTTTCGCAGATGATGACTACGTCACCCATTTGGATTGGTTAGTCCGAGCAAACCATTTAGTGCGACGAGTTAATGTAGGTAAATATTCACGAATCCAACGTTTCCAAAAATGTCTTTGAGTTGCTTGGCAATTCGATACTGCTTGTGATAATTAAAACTGCCACCATCTCCTGGAGTTTGCGTCGAATTTGTTGTACCAAGCAAAAAATGATTTAGGGTTAAGGGTTCGGGATCATCTATGTTGACGGGAACATGTGTTAGAGGTTGATAAATGTTCTCTGCTTCAATAAGTAGTCTTCTCAGTGTCTCTACTTGAGGGGCCTGCTGCTTCAGAGTGACAGCTAGGATACGTTTTTCGTTGATCTGACCAACCGTTTCCAGCAGCCGCCTGAACTTGGGTAGCAGGGCAATATAATTCCCAGATGATGCCTTTCTTTGCCATTTCAGCCTTTACACAATCCCAATCGAATAAGTCTTTTTGTTTTTAATTTGTTGTCAGCCCCAACAAAGTTGGTTCCCATATCTGATCGAATTTTGATTGGAACTCCTCTTTTATTTATGAAATTTCGTATACATAAAATACAGGCATCTGTCGACAAATCCGCTGCTAATTCCAAATGTATAGCCTTAATCGTCAAGCACGTGAACAGAGCAACTCATCTCTTTTCGTGACGTCGGCCTATTGTCACCATAACAGGCCCAAAATAGTCAACACCCACATAGGAAAATGGCAGCTGGTATGTAGTAACTCGATCCGATGTAATTGCCCCATCAATACGTCTTGGGCTTGCCATTTTGTTTTGGCAATCTTGACAATTTGATTTGGCTCGATTAACATCCGTTCGCAGGTTTCTACCCAGAATTTCCGCCTAATCTCGTTTATAATCATCTCTAGTTCTGATGATGGAATATCTCATGGTACCACTTACAATCAAACTAGTCAAATTGTGTCTAGTAGGCAAGATAATTGGTGACGTGCTCTTTCGGGTATTACTGCAGCATAATCAAGTCTTCCATTTACCACTACAAGACCATCCTCGTTCAATTTAGGGGACAAGAAATAGATTTACTGCTCTTGGAAACTGTTTCCGTTTCCTTTAGGCTGTTTATCTCTTGTTCGTATACTTGATTTTGTGCTATCTTGCACAATGCAGTTTCTGATGTCCGTAGTTCTTTTGCTGAAAGCTCATGAGCTTCTGGTTCACTCCGATGTTGTAGTCGCTGGATGAATCTTTGTCCATTGTCCGATTTAAACGTAAATTTTGTGAATAGTCAATCAATGGATCCGATAGCACAGTGAGTACTATTTTCTTTCTTTCGATTCATCACCAAAAATGCCAACGAGTTCTGTTGAAGGCCAAAATTGCTTTTCCATAAGTAAAAATTCGGTCCGTTTGTCCATATGTTTCCGCGATGTATTTCATACTCTTAGGGGACTTTGTCGCTTTATCCGCAGCGTTTAAATTTGTAGGAACCCATCGCCAATCGCTTTCATCCGTTGTGTCTAATATTTCGCTAACACGGTGTGCAACAAATTGTTTATAGAGACGATGAAAAGCGTATCCATTAAATAACCGTCTTCGAATCGGACCATAACGTTGAGCTCTGTACTTTAATATCGTGACATTCCAAAATTGAATTTTTAAGTCGTGTACCTAACACCGCAGCTTGCAGCTCAAGTCGTGGTATGGATAACATCTTTAACGGTGCTCATTTTGATTTACCAGCAGCAAATCGAATTTATATTTGTCCATTATGTTCAATTCTCCTAAAGGCCACGGATGCGAACGCCAATTCGCTTGCATCGACAAATACATGAAGCTCGATTTTTACATTAGGGTCAAAGAAATTCAGGGAATAACATCTACATATCTTAAAATGCTTAACACTTTCTAACTGGAAAATCCATTGTATAAATCTCATGTACAGATTATCTGGTATCAAATCATTCCAGCTGATTCCCGCTCGCCAAACATCTTTAAGTAATAATTTTCCATGAATCATTAAGACCGCCAACATTCCGAAAGGGTCGTACACCGACATTACCAAACTAAGCAACTGTCGTTTTGTTGGGCATTTAATGCTCTTTATAATATCCTTATCCACTCGATTCCATTTTAGATCAAATACGAATTCGTCATTTCGGCTATCCCAATACATCCCGAGTATTTTGTCAACCATCTCGCTGTCCAATCTAATAGTTGCATTCGGAAGCTCTTTGCCGACAAATTTAGTCTCTCTTTGTACATCCAAAGAATTTGACAAATCATCTTAATTTGTGACGCCTGAATGTTTTGTGCCGTCACAATCGGGTGGCATATATTACTTCCTCGGGCAGTTTCCTTAAGTTTATATTTTTAAAGAGAATTAAAGCAAATCGGCATTGGAGCCACGGTCATTATATAACTGCTCTTAGTTTAATTTCTGTTTAACCACTTATATAAGTAGATAATGTCACCCTCTTCTGAAAGCCCGCCCATGTCATCTTGTTTTGAAACCCACCCTGTGGTTCTGGCTTGGGCGACTTGCTTACACAAACTAGTCCACTGCCTATAGCGAATGGCCTGGTCCAGGACTAGGATAATTGGGTGCAAAGAAATACATTGGATGGGGCATTCGGTACACCCAGAGAAATCTAGTACGATTCGGCAAGACTTTTCGTCTTGAATTTTCAAGAAGAAATCTGCTTGAGACCGAGAAAACTTTTGTGTTTGGTGGCAAGGAAGGTGAGACGAAAAAATGTTAAATCGTTATCGAAAGCTGAAGGCCGCAAATTTAAGTGTCTCGCATCCAAGAGCATCTTTATAAAAATTTTGACTCTTTAATATCCAAAATAAATATATTTTGTACATAAACCTGCCAGAGAACACTGTTCAATACAAATCGAACAAAATAAGCGCCGTTTAATAACTAAAAGTGCATAAATAAATTAGACAGCCGCCAATTTACACATACAAACACACAAACTCACAAACTCAACATACATAGATATCGACCAGAACAATCAACACATATAACCAAAACCAACACTATAAAAACACTCAAAAATACATAGAATCACTCAACACAATAACCACTCAATAGAGATCTTTGCACACACCATGGCACCTGCTACACCTGTGCTGGACCAGCATCCAAGCGTGTCCGGGGAGAACACCAGCGGAGACATGAAGCCCGGGGCTGCCTTCCGATGCGCTGGCGAATAAGCTCACGGAGCTCATTAACCGGCGGTTTGAGGAGCAGGCCGGTCTCATTACTGCGATCAG
This sequence comes from Lordiphosa mommai, assembly GCA_018904225.1. NCBI lineage: Eukaryota > Metazoa > Arthropoda > Insecta > Diptera > Drosophilidae > Lordiphosa > Lordiphosa mommai. The sequence goes on along the minus strand of JAEIFT010000350.1, from coordinate 117,709 downwards.
CTGAGGATCGGATAATGAGTGCGCTCCAGGAGCGGCATAAACATCATGTCAGAGAGATCCAGAACATGGCTCGCCGTGCAGCAACGGGAAACTGAGTTAGTGGAGATAAACTCTTTGAAAATGGGTGGGGCAACTTGCCTCACAAATCATGACTCAGGCCAATGCAAGCGTAGCATGTGATTTGAGATTGCATGGAGTACCAATTGTGGATGACGAGAACCTGCGAGCGACGTTTAACTCCTTATGTTTTGCTCTAGAACTCACCCGGCGCCGAAAAAAGAGATATATTCCGGATCAAGCCACGACAAACGCACACTGTGGTTGACCCGAAATTATTATTAATTCGAGCACGTACGAAAAGGCCAAATACTGCGAGCAGTTGGTGATTTTCGGCGAAAGTCAAAGAGTCAACTAAAACTTCTAATGTTGGGCTTTGACTTCTGATGCACCCTGTGAATGAGCAGCCGACCAAAGAGAATTATGCTCTTTTAAAGAAGCAATGAAGCTTAAAAAAGCATAAACGTCTCCACGCTGTATTCACGCAGAGGTGTCGTTCATGTGAAGAAGAATGAGAGAGGCGAGATTTTCAGCGTGGGTACTTTGCAAGAGCTTCTGGGTCTGCAGCGTCTGGAAGAGGGAGAAGCTGATCAAGCTCAGCTACTTCGTAAATCTCTTAATTTTAAACAACTTTTTCTAACTGCCAACAGTAATAGGTAAGTCCACGTCAAGCAGTCATGCATTGATAAGAATTTTAGCAAACAAAGAGAAGGGACTAAGTATATGTCACTATCAATGCCCAAAGCTTATCCAAAAAGATTGACGAGTTTCGGTACTTATTTGCAAACTCAAATGTTGTTATCAGTGATCTGAGACATGGTTTGTGTCTGACTTATGTGACTCGTTAATATCATGTGCAGGTTATAATGTGTATCGCTCAGATCGCATAGGCCATGCAGGTGGTGTTTGCCATATATGTAAGTGAACGTCTACAGTGTAAAGTCATTTGTAACCAGCAACCAGATTGTCCGGATTGAATATTTAATACTAGAGGTCTCGAATAAAACAAAAGTTACTAAGGTATTAATTGGATGTTTTTATAGACCTAGGCGTAATATTGATTATGGTGACATCTTGACAGAAAGGCATCTTGCTGCTAATATGGAAACACTTGGCCTGCATTTAGTCAATGATTCTACACCAACGCATTTTTCACACACTACGGACACGCTATTAGATTTATACTTTGTGGATGAAAAAAAGTAAGATTTTGCTTTATGACCAAGTAGCCGTTCCATTATTTTCTCGAATGGTCATTTTCTTTGACATATAAAATGTGATGTTGATGGATGTGAGTACCCTATAGAGTACCGAGATTTTAAGAAAATCGACTATGTCCAGCTTAACTCTGAGTTTAACTCCTGATTGGGACATTCTATACCAAACTTCTGACATCGAATCGGAATTAAATCGCTTTCACTTTTTAATTTGATTACCTGTTAAATAAATGTGTACCGCAAAAGCGTAAAATTATTAAGCCAAGTCTAAAGCCGTGGTTCAATGATGAAATTAAACCCTTATTATAAGTGGAGATAAGGCGTACAAAAAGTGGAAGCGGTATAAAACTAACCATCTTCATCAGCAGTGTACTATGATGAGAGCGCAAGTTAACTTTAGGTGCAAATCGGCTAAGAGGACATACTATTTTACACAATTTAATAATACAACGTCTTCTAGGAGTTTTGGAAAAGGATTCGGGATATAGGGGTAGGGAAACAACGACCTAATTTTACTGGCGACATAGACGTAAACGAACTCAACAGAAAATTTGTGCAATTAGAAATACAAGTACCTGAAGTCACAAGCAATCCGTACCTGAACTCATTAGCTTATAATAACTGTAATACATGTTTTAGTTTTGCCTGTGTTCGTCAGAATGATGTCTTAGCATCTATTCTTCGTATCAAGTCCAATGCAATTGATTAGACAATATTGATCCGAGATTTATAAAAACACTCCTTCCCAAGATTCTACCTTACATAACGCACATTATTAACACAGCTATAATGACTTCCACCTTTCCAAACAGGTGGAAAACGGCCAAAATAGTTCCAATTCCAAAAAATAAATCCGAATATAGACCCATTTCCATTCTTCCCTTTATTTCCAAAGTTCTCGAGCAATTAATGGCTCATCAAATTAATCAATTTTTGAAGACAATCTGCTTTTAAATAATAACCAATCTGGCTTTAGAAAACAGCGTAGTTGCATAACAGCTATTCTGAAAATAACCGAAGACATACGCAGAAAATATGATAATAGTTTCGTCGACATTTCTTACACTTTTAGACTATAGTAAAGCTTTTGACATGGTCAACCACGACATACTGTGCACAAAATTGACGAAACTTTATAACTTCTCCGAGACTGCAAGGAACTTTATGTCATCTTATCTGAGTGACCGTCAACAAGCTGTAGTAACCCCAACGAAGACCTCGTCCTTTCTTAAAACATGTCGTGGCGTCCCCCAAGGATCAGTCCTTGGACCATTGCTTTTCTCGATTTATGTTAATGATCTCCCGAATGCCCTGTCTAATTGCGAAGTCCATATGTATGCCGATGATCTACAAATGTATGTATGTCGTCCAATTAATCAAATGTCTGAGTGTGTGAATCTATGTAATAATGATCTAAGCAGTGTCAGTGAGTGGGCCAAGAAAAACAATTTGTTGATTAACTCCAAAAATCGAAATGTATGGTTATATACAAAAAACCCCTCCAAACGAATTGTCTACAGCAACTCCAAATTAACGATAATCCCATTGAATACGTAGACAGAGCCGAAAAATTTTGGATTCACCTTCAATAATACCTTATCCTGGGACGATCATATTAATAAAGCAGTAGGAAAAACATACGGAAAACTAAGACAATTAAGATTTAGTCAACCTTTTCTTACCCACTCAAACAAAATTATTAATAGCTAAAACATACCTGGCATCGAGTCTATTTTATGGAATAGAAGTATTTGGTAAATGTGACTCGATTAGCAACAGAAAATTGAATGTAGCATTTAATGATATAGCCAGATATATATTCAATAAGAAAAGAACGGACCATATTTCATTGTACACAGAGAAAATATTTAATATTGACTTGAATTCGTGGATACAGTTTAGAGCCTTAATTAAATTACATAACATATTACATTCAAAACAACCTTCCTATCTCTTTGAACTCATAACTTTTCTACTTTCAAAAGAACAAATAATTTAGTCTCCACCAAAAATAAATTGTCCAGCTCTGACAAACAATTCTTTGCATATGCTGTTCGGCTGTGGAACTCACTACCACATGATCTAAAGGCGATTAGAAGTGCAGCGCAGTTTAAAGACAAACTTTTTGAATACATAAAACAACAAATTAGATTAGACACACACCAAAATCATAGAAATTAATAATAATTTAACAACAAACAATTTAATAAATGTAATGTAATCTTAAGATAGGGAACTTAATATATATGTATGTTTATTGTCCATTGTCAAAACTTTTGTGATTAGTGCTTTAGTTATAAGTATTTTCTGTACTTGTAGCGCTAAGAAATCTTAATAAATCTAAATCTAAATCTAAAAAAAAAAAATCGGGCTTGAAAATTCATGCTTGATTTCAGTATTTTCCAGGGACCGTAACTGTTATAACTTTTTTGGATAAAAATTTTGAAATAACAATTAATTTCTAATTTTTACATAAAAATTTAAAAATAATCCTTATTCTATGATTTTAAAATTAAAATTTTGTTTTAACAGTTAAATGTTAATTTTATATAACAATTTTTAATAACAGTTAAAAATAATTTATTATATAAAAACTTAAATTAATTTTTATTTTGTAATTTTTATAATAAAGATTACTTTAATTGTTAAAAAATTTTTATTATAAAAATTTTTATAAAATTACTTAAAAATATACAAGATTTACTTAAACCTACTATATTAGTAATTTTTATAAAAATTTTATTATAAAAAATTTTCATAACAATTAAAAATTAATTTTATTATAAAAAATTACAAAATAGAAATTAATTTAAATTTTTATAATAAAAATTAGATTTAACTGTTATTCAAAAATTTTTATATACAAATTACCATTTAACTGTTAAAACAAAATTTTTATTTAAAAATTATAATATAACAATTTCAAAATTTTTTTGTGATAAAAATTGCAAATAAAAATTTATCCCATTTAAGGACTCGCCATTCAAAATTATGAAGATTCATGTACTCCATTTTATCAGGGGATTCATATTTCGTAGTAAGTTTTTCACTTCCAGTTTTTTCAACTTATCTGTCCCTGGTATTTTCTTCTTGAATCCAAGAAAATTCTGTCTTGCCGAACTTCTGACACGAAATCTGCTTGATATCAAGCACGATCTGCTCGATTTTTTCTCTGAGTGTACGGTTAGGATTGGTACTTGACTATCCCACGTTGACTAGTCATGAGCCAATCAAGGCTGATGCAAAGGTGGGAGACTCTCTTAAAAGAACGATTTGCCCACATGCTTAAAAACTGCCTATCTTAATCGGACTAGTCATAGGCTCATCAAGGTTGATGCAACTGCGGGAGACTCTCCTAAAAACACGATTTGCCCATATGCTTAAAAACTTGCTATCCCAATCGGACTAGTCAGGGGAGCATCAAGGTTGATGCAACGTCGGGCAACCGTTTGCCGAAAAAAATACATCGTGAGAAGAAACGAATTGCCGTCGGGTCGCGTCGTTTTTTAAGTGAATGACGCGTGCCAGTTTCATATTTTCCATTCCCTCACTTTTGACAAGTGCGTCTGACGTGTGATTTTTTCTGCATTTTTTTGTCGCTAGTGAAAAATATAAAATTGGTATGTTAAAGTGATTATTTGCGTTAATTAATAACTAATAACTTGTACAAATTGACTAATGCATTTTTAAAATCTGTGTTTTGTTTTTTTCAGCTTACAGCAGCTGCTTTGTGTGTTTTTTTTGGTAATTATTATGCAAAAACAAGCAATCAGCAAACGGCATTACAAAAGATTAGTGAAGAATGAGAGGCAAAAGTGCTTAGAAAAGTTCAGGACAAGTATATCTCTGAGTGAAGAGCGGCGTAAGGAAAATGAGGTGCATCACGGGGAGCAAGTGCAGGTGGAACAGGATAGGCAGGAAGAGGGTGGTGATTACGGATATGAAGCAGATTTGCTTGTACAAGATGACAATAGCACACAAACTTTAAATGAAGACCTTAAAAAAGTGGTATACATTCGACGATCTCAACATCCCATTGGTCGATACTGAAATAGCCCAAATAAAACGCAAATATATCGAGAAGCTCTCTATGCCCACCATAATCAACTTGCCCAATCTCTCACCCTGCAAGCAACGCATACCCGACTCCGAAGAAAAGACCTCCCAACCCAGCGATTGTACTAAAGGACAGCTGAACACAAAACTACATCCAATTGGAGATAGTTTTCTTATAAATAGTTTTTGGTTAAGATTTGCAAAATTATTGTTAGTCTCATTTAGAGAAGATTCAATAAATACCAAAAAAAGATTTAAAAAAAAAAAAAAACAACTAAGTCGATATAGCTAAGTCTACAATATTGTATAAAAAGTTGGAGCTACGATTAAATTACGAATTGTCGTTTTAACTCCTTCCACCCTTTCTGGCTCGCCGTAACAGGTCACTTTTCGAATTCTTCAAATTAATTTTTGTAATTTTCTAGAAAATTTTTAAAATAAGTATCTTTATTAAAAAGAGAAGGCATATCTAATGGTCAAATCATTTTTGAACTATAATCGTGTAAACGTTTTTATTTCAAATTCAAGTTGAAGTATATGCAAGTGACAATAAAATCTGTGGATCCGTTGTCCTTTCTGTCGAATTGGATTCACTTGGAATTAAGCAGCTGATTTCAGCTGCTCAAACAATTTCGAGTTTTCTAATACCTGATCTAGTAACCGTAGGTTTATTTGTCACCTTTGTAATGTTCGCATAGACCATTGAAAAACAATCTATGAAATAAACTCGACAATACAATCAGCTTAAAAATTAGACTCGAAACGGTCTTGACATTTGATTTGAACAGTTTTGAACATAGCGCATTGGTACACAATTATCGCAAATGCAAGCTTACAATAGTTAAGCCTAGATCAACCGTGGGGTTCAATCGATGAGTGCATGGTTGCAAACGACCTTTCATGTGCTAAGCTAAGCTTCCCGTCTGCTTCTTGTATCTAGCTTCCGGTTTTCTCTGCGAGCGATCCATCTGAACAGACGTGCAAGTTTCTGCAAGTAATCCAAGTTTTATTCTAAATCATACCTGATTTTACATCCCAAATAAGGGTAATCAATTCCCCAATAATTCTCCAATAGACCAGGTTAGTATTTCTGTGGAATTTTAGGGAAATAATTTTTAGCTAACCCAGATTTGGCCATATGCCTGTATTTTCTCTATTAGAATTTTGCGTGGATGATTAAGGCCCTATATATTTTCCGTGGGTTATCAACTGAGGAAAATCACCCAATCAGACGAGCAATAATATAGCTCCAACAACAATTGATCAGCCAGAGAAGTCTTCAACTTGTGCCAGAAAAGGCTTAGCGCAAAGTGTTTAATCTCCGCCTGAACAGCACAACCCCAAAACTAAGTGTCCAAGGCTGATGATCGGCCAAGACGCAGGAATTCTGTTCCATTATAGTGCATCAAACCATCCCTAAAAGAAAAGTGTGTGAAAAGCGTGGCAGTCGAAAAATAAAAATTTGCTGCTCACAAAAGATAAGCAGCGAGATCATTCCAAAGTCCATTAAAAGGCATAAAAGTGAAGCTACCTAAATCTAATCTACATATTAATTTTTATACACTTGAAAAGTGTATATTAATTTTGCCCAGAAGTTTGTAACGCATAGAAATATTCATTTCCGACCCCATAAACTATATATATTCTTGATCAGGACGACGAGCTGAGTTCATTTCCGCTTGTCCGTCCGTCCGTCTGTCCGTCTGTCTGTCCGTCTGTCTGTTTCGACGCGAACTAATGTCTCAGTTTTAAAGCTATCGAGCTGAAATTTTGCATAGAGTCTTATTTTTACTGCACGCAACTAATATGTCGGAACCGGCCGGATCGGATAACTATATCATATAGCTGCCATAGGAACGATCGGTCTAAGAACTAGTTCTAGTTAGAAAAACTTTTTTGTTTTCCATCGTAGCGTCACTAATCTTGGTATATGTTAGTTTTATATGCTTCCACATAACTCTGGAATGTATTAAAATCGGATCACTATAGCATATAGCTGCCATAGGAACGATCGGTCGAAAAATAAGTCTTTGTGAGAAAAACTTTTTTAATTTCCATCGTAGCGTCTCTAAACGTAGTATATATTTGTTTTATATGTTTCCACACAATTCTGATAAAATTTATCAAAATCGGATTACTATAGCGCCATATAAACGGTCGGTCAAAAAACTACTCTAGTGAGAAAATCTTTTTTTGTTTTATATCGTAGCGTCCCCCAATCTTTGCATATATTAGTTTTATACGCTTCCACTAATTTCGAAAAAAATTATAAAAATCGGATGACTATAGCATATAGCTGCCATAGGACCGATCGGTCGGAAAATGTGTTTTACTAGGAAAAGTTTTTTTTTATGGTATCAAATTTTTATTAGCAATGATTTTAAAATTTTAAATATCTGATATCTATATCCTATATATATTTTGCAGTTAAATCAGTTTTTCAAGTGTATTAAAACTTCGGCACAGTTGTAGTAGTAGTAGTAATTTATCTCTTCTTTTCATTTATCATTTATCATTTTCTTTTCATCAAAAAAATCATGCGCTCATAATCACTCTATGAGAGTGGAAAATATACCAATCAAATCCCAGATGGCATATCTGTCCATTTGCACCATGATTTACAAATTTCTGAATTTTTGATAACTCTCAAAAATAACGATTAATTTTTAACATATTTTTAAAACTCAAGAAATAACGTTAATTTTTTGATCATCAAAATAAAAATCACAAATAAGAGTTATTTACGGATTTTAAAATAAAACTCAAGAAATACCGATTATTAATGAATTCAAAAAATACAAATCTTAAATAAGAGTTATTGAAGGATTTTTTAAATATAACACATGAAATAACTATTATTTTTTGAGATTAAAATAAAAATCTGAAATAAGAGTTATTTTATGATTTTTAAATTAAACTTCTAAAAAACTGATTATTTTTTGAGTAAAAAATATAAATCTAACGATAGATTATTTAATGATTTTTAAAAAAATCTAAAAAAATAACGATTATTTTTTGATCAAAAAAATAAAAATCTAAAATAAAAAATTATTATATGATTTTTATTTTTTCCTCAAAAATAAAAATCAAAATCAAATAACAGCTTTTTTAGAAGATGTATGTGGCCATGATTGCATATGGGTATAAACTGAAGGTACAGCAACCACTCAAGCCAATTTTAAAGATAAAAAAATTGGTCGCAATGATAATTATACACTTGCAAAGTGTATATTAATTTTGCCCAGAAGTTTGTAACGCATAGAAATATTCATTTCCGACCCATAAACTATATATATATTCTTGATCGAACTAACGAGCTGAGTCCGTCTGTCCCCAAGTTAAAGGGTCTGTAGCTCTGACCGCTTAAAACTTCGAAAAATGGATTGGCTTCTTCGGCGGAGCGATCTGTCCCTCAAAAGCCAAAATCAGACTTTTAATTAGGTGCTGGGGACGGCGTACAATGCCACAATTGAAAGATTAAGATGTGAGTACGGCTTTGTTTGTAATTCTACTATTTACAGGGATTTGAATTCCCATGTTTGTTTAAGCATCGCGGCGTACTCAAATCGTTATAGAGAGAGTTTGCTGTCTCACAAATCGATTGGACACTGGATTGGCTAGGCCACGTTGAAATCGCAGCAATTCCTTAATAAAAAAATAGAAGGCTAACATCGGCTACGCCGATGTTTTAAATACTCTTGCAGTTTTTTGAAAGGCGCTACAAAAAGTTTTCTCAGAAATAGTGCTTTTGACCGATCGTTCCGAAAGTTATATGCTACAGTCATCCGATTTTCGAAAATTTTTTTCCAGAATTGTGTGGAAGTATATGAAACTAGTATATACCACGATTGGTGATGCTACGATGAAAACAAAAAAGTTTTTCCCACTAGAACTAGTTTTTGGACAGACCGTTTATATGGCAGCTATATGCTATAGTCATCCGATTTTAATAAATTTTTCCATAATTGTGTGGAAGCATATAAAACTTATATGTACCACGATTGTGGCGCTACGATGGAAAACAAAAAGTTTTTCCCCATTAGAACTAGTTTTGGACCGATCGTTCCTATGGCAGCTATATGCTATAGTCATCCGATTTTAATAAATTTTTCCATAATTGTGTGGAAGCATAGAAACAAATATAAACTAAGATTGGTGATGCTTCGATCGAAAACAAAAAAAGTTTTTCTCACAAGAACAAGTTTTTGAACCGACCGTTTATATGGCAGCTCTATGCTACAGTAATCCGATTCTGATATATTTTTTCCAGAATTGTGTAGAAGCATATAAAACCATGTACCAAGATTAGTGACGCTACGATTGAAAACAAAAAAGTTTTTTCTCATTAGAACACGTTTTTGGACAGACCGTTTATATGGCAGCTATATGCTATAGTCATCCGATTTTAATAAATTTTTCCATAATTGTGTGGAAGCATATAAAACTTATATGTACCACGATTGGTGGCGCTACGATGGAAAACAAAGAAGTTTTTTCTCATTAGAACTAGTTTTTGAACCGATCGTTCCTAGGCAGCTATATGATATAGTCATCCGATCTGGCCGATTCCGACAAATGTGCAGCGTACTGCCATTTAAAGACTTTTTGCAAAGTTTGGTCAAGATAGCTTTAAAACCGAGAGTGAGATAGCATAGAAACAGACCGGACAGACGGATGCAGATGGGGATTGAGAGACGGACAGATTAACAGGCGGACAAATGGAATGTTAACTCAGCTCGTCGTGCGATCAAGAATATATATACTTTATGTGGTCAAATGCTTCCTTCTGTCTATAAAGAATGACAATTTTAATATACCCCTCTGCAAGGTATACAAATTTGGAGTTTGTATTAAGTGCGGCATCTTATATATGTTGCCTCTTTGATATATCGAATAGCTCCCCAAAACAATCGAGTATTGACTTGGTCAGCCAAATGGACACAGAAAAGGCGCAATAAATTCAGCTTAGGAAATTGTTCAACTTGCATTGCATTAAGCGAATAAAATTTTGTTATAAAATTGGGAAAACCTCACATTATAAAAATTAAAGAAATTGCAGGGGTATTTAAACGTCGGTGGTAAGTTGTCCTCCATTTTCTTTTAATACCTCAGTTTTATTAATTAGAAAAGTCGTTAACAAACAGAAACTAGTAAACATTTAACACAAATAAAATGTTTTTATGTTTTGATAACTTTGAAAAAAAACCAGTCATTAGTGAAACCATGAAAATTCCCTTTTTCAAATCGGTAGCGTAGGTGCTAAGGTATTGGACTCTGATTACACTAGACAAACACTAAAACGAAATAAACGTAGAAAATATTTTTTGCGACCAATTTTTTTTTTTAAAAATGGTTTGAGTGGTTGCTGTACCTTCAGTTTTATACTCATATGCAATCATGGCCACATACTTGTAAAAAGCTGTTATTTGATTTTGATTTTATTTTGAGAAAAAAATAAAAAATCATACAATAATTTTTTATTTTAGATTTTTATTTTTTTGATCCAAAAAATAATCGTTGTTTTTTAGATTTGTTTAAAATCATTAAATAACTCTTATATTAGATTTATATTTTTACTCAAAATATAATCAGTTTTTTGTAAGTTTAATTTAAAAATCATAAAATAACTCTTATTTCAGATTTTTATTTTTTTAATGCTCAAAAATAATAGTTATTTCATGTGTTATATTTAAAAATCTTAAATAACTCTTATTTAAGATTTTTATTTTTTGAATCCATTAATAACCGGTATTTCTTGAGTTTTATTTTTAAAATCCATAAATAACTCATATCTTAGATTTTTATTTTGATGATTAAAAATTAATCGTTATTTCTTGAGTTTTTTAAAACAATGTTAAAAATTAATAGTTATTTCATGAGCAATTGGACAAAAATCAAAAATAATAGTTATCAAGAGATTTATTTGATATAAGTTATAATCGTTACGGTCCCTGGATTACACACAAGACAAACACTAAAACGAAATAAACGTAGAAAATATTTTTGTGACCAATTTTTTTCTTTCAAATTGGCTTGAGTGGTTGCTGTACCTTCAGTTTTAACCCATATGTAATCAGGGCTACATACAATCTCTAAAAAAGCTGTTATTTGATTTTGATTTTTATTTTGAGGAAAAAAATAAAAAAATCATATAACAATTTTTATTTTAGATTTTTATTTTTTGATCAAAAAATAATCGTTATTTTTTGGGATTTTTTTAAAAATCATTAAATAACTCTTATATTAGATTTATATTTTTTTACTCAAAAATAATCAGTTTTTTGTAAGTTTAATTTAAAAATCATAAAATAACTCTTATTTCAGATTTTTATTTTAATGCTCAAAAAATAAAAGTTATTTCATGTGTTATATTTAAAAATCCTTCAATAACTCTTTTGATCCAAGATTTTTATTTTTTGAATTCATTATCAATCGGTATTTCTTGAGTTTTATTTTAAAATCCATAAATAACTCATATCTTAGATTTTATTTTGATGCTTAAAATTAATCGTTATTTCTTGAGTTTTAAAAAAATGTTAAAATTAATAGTTATTTCATGAGCAATTGGTTAAAAATCAAAATCAAATCAAATTGTTATCAAGAGATTTATTTGATATAAGTTATAATCGTTACGGTCCCAGGTTTATACAATAAAACGCTAGCTTAAGATGAACAAAATAAATTAAATATATAAATATATAGGCATGGCTTTTTAGCCGCCGCTTTCAATTTAACAAAAAAAAAAAACAAACAAATATATTTTTAAATGTTTAAACAATTTTAACGTAAAAGTTTGTTGCACCAAATTACAATAACACAGACAAAATTTGTTTCCTATACTCCATGTAGATTTTAGGTACCTGATTAAATTCCTCAAATCGTTTGCGCTTGAGCAGTCACACCATCAATTAAGCCGCTTGTGTCTAAAATGTCAATACTCTAGGTGAAGGACTCTAAATTTACATAATACAGGGCGTTTTTCCCAAAAAATGTTGGATATCCTCCGGCTCTCCTGTATGCAGAGGGGGCAGATAGGGCTTTCCACTTGCTGGTAAATGTTTGCCTGGAGCAAAAACATGCCACATCTGGCTTTCATCACCCACGAAATGTCCATCGGAGGTATATTTAGGTACTTTTCTCCTATGTCACTGTCTAAATATTTATTGAATCTGGTTATACTATTGATCTTCCGTTACACATATTCATCCCTTGCGTATTTTTTAGGGCAGCCAGTAGTTTCTATGCTTAAAAATTCCATTGAGACCAGGAGACTTCTGTGTCGGGCCACTCGATGCGATTTGAGACACATAGAGCTTTTTTAATTCCGAAGCCAAAATACATTTCTGCAGAATTTTTTGGCGAGTAGGTTCAAGTCGTTCTTCTCTATATTCAAAAAGGACCTTCGGAAATATAATTTATGTGTTGTCCAAAAGTAAATAAGTGCGCATAGTCCACATTGCTTTTCCAAGGCGAGCGTAATCTGGTGTGGTCGTTGGCAGATTGAGAATTTTTGTGTAAAAGAAAAATTGAAAGTTGTCGACCTCCTTGCTGCTATAACCCCACATCTGTGCAGCATATGTTTGTATAGACCTACCACGGCATTGTAAACTTTCCATTTGGCATTTACTGGTAAATTTTACTGTAAACATATTTGCTCCAAGACACATTTATGCTAGTCTTAGCTAGCTCTGTACGCTTCTGAATATGTTTTTGAAATGACAGCTTCATAAGTACCACTCCAAGATAGCAGTATTCCGAGACTATTTTAACGGGAAGTCTTTATACTCTCTATTTTTCAGCTGCTGATAGACGTCCTCCTCTCCCGAAAGATCATTATTTCAGACTTGGTCATATTTACTTCCATATTCCAGCGGTCACATTATTCTTCTAAGCGAAAAAATCATGCGAAAACTCGGGGATCCTCGGCTAAGATGACGATATCATCAGCATATAACAACACATGGACGTTTAAACTCCTATGTCAGGCCTCCCGCCCAGGCATCCTGGATGTCGTTTAAAAACAGTGTGAAGAGAAGTGGTGACATGAGGCAACCTTGTCGAACTCCCGATTTGGTCTCAAATGACTGTGACAACTCCTCTCCAGTCCAGACCGCCGCTCGTGTATCGCTGTTATTTTTTTCAATAAAATTAAGCATTCTGCTTGAGACTCCGAGCATGTGTAGCTTGTACCACAGAAGTTGTCTGGGTATTTTCCCTTCAGTTCCAGCGGGAGCAATTGCTCCCTTTCATGGCTGAACTCATGGGTGAATTCAGAGCTGAGTTGGCGCTGCAATTTCATGACCGATATTCTGCTCATATTCGCAACTCAAATGTTGTGGCGAAAAATCAGAATTTATTATAAAATTCAGAATATATATAAATAATTAATTATATGAATAATTTTTTATTCAAATAATGATATATTTTTATGTATGTTCGAAGTTTATTTACTTGAACTGATTATATTATTTTATTATAGTTTTGTACACTTAATGTTTAATGACACTGGAGTACGCTTAATATATTTGATTATGATTTATGTATTGATTAAATTAAATATTGGCTCCAATTATAACAATTAAAAGGAATTCAAAACAACGATGTGAGCGAAACGAGACCTTCCAGCAGAATGACTATTTCGTCATGTTTTCTCGTACGCGAAAAAAATGAAACGGTGCTGCCACCTTGCAGAACAACGTAGTCAGCTAGAGTGGAGAGCTAAAACGAGTGGCCACTGCGTGTTTTTCTAGAGGGCTCAGCTGACTCTCGAATTCCCACATTCGGCCGTCCTGACGCGTCCTTCGACCCGAAGGATTCCCATGCCTTCATAAACTCTGACACGGTTGAAGTTTTACAAGGACCTCCCCCATCTCCAACTTTCTCCACTTCATACCTGCCATGTTTTTTCACTTTAACCACTTTGTGGCCCCAGGTATTTTCCTCTTCAATTTTAAGCCTGTCCCATACTGGGTACGTTTTATGGCCACCAAGTCATTTAAATTATACCGACGATCTGATTTCCCCTTTCTGTCAAACTCCCGCTTGTTCTCTTCCTGCATTTTTTGTATATTTTCACGAGCATGTTCTCGCACTATCTTACGCTCATCGTCTAACTCCTCAATAAGACCATTTTTGATGAGATCTTTTAACTCGGGATCACCTGGTTCTACCGGTACGTGGGAAAAACCGTTGGTCAAATCCAATGTAGTAAAAACCAACGCTGCCTGCAGTTTTCCTAGAACGCAATCCATGTGTGGCATTGGAAAATTGTCCCGAATCACCTTTTCGTTTAAAGGGCGATAATCGCAACACAATCGCTTATGTCCTTCTTTTTTGCCACTAAAGCAACTGGCGCAGCGTACTCTGACGAGCTCGGCCTGATGATTTTCTCCGCTAACCACTGTTGTACTTGCTTATCAACGATCTCTTGATCGCACACTGCCATACGTCTCGGATGCTGATACACTGGCACCTCATCTGTCAAGAGAATTTTCATTGCGATTGGAGAATTAGGATTCCTTATCGGCTTATACGATCGTACTAGATGCTCAACCTGAAGCTGTTTGCTTAAATGGGACAACTCCAAATTAATAACTTGAATACCCTGCTCCAAGCACAGGCTCTTGAACTCATTTCTAAGTTCAAAACAAGAATCATTTTTAACTGGATCAGTATTCTCACTCGCCACCTTGCTTTGATCTTCAATTTTGCGCTTTAACACTGTACCCGCCTCAGTCACCTGCATGTCCACAGTTCTCAAAATTGTTCTTCCGAGAATTGCTTCAAATCCCATGTCATCATCCGTAACTACATGGAACTCAACTTCTATCTGTATGTTGTCAATTTTAACGGAATAACAAAACTACCAAATGTAAGAACCCGGCTTTATTGCCTATACCAGTTAGATACTTGGAACAACCTGTTAACTGTTTGATTCCTAGCTTCATGAAAACGCATTTACGCATGAAACAAAGATCCGCTCCAGTATCAATAAGACCTTTGCAAATTACTGGGCCACACTCAACATCCTTCAACTCAAGACCAGAAGATGTGAAGGTACTTGACGGTTTATTCGACAACTTCCTACCTTGAACAACGTTTGTTGATTTTCTCGCTTCAACTGACTTTCAGTATTGCACTGCGCTGCACGGTGTCCCGACTTACCGCATTTAAAACAAGAGAAATCTTTTTTGTTACAGTCTTTCATTACATGCGATTCGTCACCACATTTAAAGCATTTACGCACTCTATCAACTTTCCCCTCTCTTCCCGCTAACGATTCTTTCTTGTCAAAAGTCGATCCAAGTTTGTTTGACGACGCACTTGAATAACGCGCTTTCTGATAAATCTCAATTTGGACTTTTAGCTGCTTAATCGTCTTTGCTTGATATAGTAGCATCTTATTTGTCCTGGAATCAGGAATACCTTCGATAAAGTACTCAATCAGGCTTTCGTCCTCAATAACTATTGGCTTAGCAATTTCCATAAAGGCGTACAGGAACTCTTTAACGTCTCACTTTTCTTCTGCTGACGCTTTTCCAACTGCTTATGAATTTCAGCGGACGACACCTTGACCTGAAATTCTTCTTTAAGTACCCTTTTCAACGAAATCCAACTATCAATACCCCTCTGACTACGAATGAACGACTTTGCTGCACCTTCGAGTAAGTGCTTTGCATATACGTACAACTGTAAGTCACTCCACTGAACCGTAACTGCACATTCCTCTAATTCACAGACCCATTGCTCAACATCAATAGAATTAGTCCCATCAAACTTAGAAACGCTACCTTCTACGTCTTTAAGCGTAAACCATGACCGAACTCTTTCAGGCACTTGCATCAATGGTGCTGTATGAGTTGAACCATCGTCATCAGCTAAATCATTTTCGTCTTCATCAAAGCTTCAATCAGCTAGCAGATTTCTTTAAATCCGCTTCTCGTGCTTCTTGCCACGGCCTGTGACCACGTTCTTCTTCTGCGTAATTGCCCAAAAATGTGTATGCAGCGCACAAGATACACCACTTGCCACCGCCAACACAAATGCCCGTTGCTCGAAATAACAGCTCAGCTGCAACTCACCACATGAAGTTCGTCGTTTATCAACACAGATCGACACACCAGCCTTCTTGGTTGCCGTCTTTCTGCTCTTTACAGCACTGCTCAACAGATACAGAATTGTTCCAACAACAACGCACCAGCCATCTCGCCTGCGTAACCGCTTTGATCCAGTTCTCTGTTAGCGCCGTTTCACTCTAACTCACGCAACAGTCGTCTGTCTGCGTATTAGAAATCAACCCCTTGCTGCAATTTTCTACGCACCAGATCATCCGCCTGCGTAACCAATTTAACCAATTTTTCAACTCCTACGCACCAGCTCTTCCGCCTGCGTACCAGATTATTTTTGATTCTGCTCGAGAATATTTTCAGCCTGCAATCTCAATCGTTGGCTTGAATAACACCACTCGTCTCGCTGTTCACAGTTTCTCGCTGACAAATTTCACTCACACCAGCAACCAATACACACAAAATTCTCGAAATTTCGATCAACGTTTGCTTGTGGCGTCACACTTTGTCTCGCTCGCTCTCTCACTGCTGCATCCGCTTCCCAATTTCGCAATTGTTTCTCAATGTTTTTTCCACGAATTTGCACACAGTTTTCTTTGAAAACACACTTTTCACACCGCTGAATTTGGTCTTTTAATTGTTGTCCTTGGGCCGATCTCGGACGAGCCCCCAATTTTATGTTCGAAGTTTTATTTACTTGAACTGATTATATTATTTATTATAGTATTTGTACACTTAATGTTTAATGACACTGGAGTACGCTTAATATATTTGATTATGATTTATGTATTGATTAAATTAAATATTGGCTCCAATTATAACAATTAAAAGGAATTCAAAACAACGATGTGAGCGAAACGAGACCTTCCAGCAGAATGACTATTTCGTCATGTTTTCTCGTACGCGAAAAAAAAAAACGGTGCTGCCACCTTGCAGAACAACGTAGTCAGCTAGAGTGGAGAGCTAAAACGAGTGGCCACTGCGTGTTTTTCTAGAGGGCTCAGCTGACTCTCGAATTCCCACATTTATAAAATAATTATTGTACATTTTTGTGCCTAAACATAACAAAAAAAGAGCGAGAGAGAGGAATGCAGCTGCACGCTGACTCTCTCTACGCAACGTAGGCCGAAAAAAACAACAACGAAGCAAAACAAATGCAAAAAGTGTGCGTAACGTGTGCATAAGAAGGAAAGAGACAAACAATGTTGCTCATATAAGTAGCCTCTTTAGCGTTTGCCCGCACGCGTGTGCGGTGGCTGACTGCGTTGAGACGTCATTCGATTTGTGCTAAGTCCCGAGTTCGATCCCCAGACAAGGTAATCTGTGTTAAATAATATTTATATTTCTTAGTTTATTTCAGAGCGGCGTTGGTTCACCATGAGAATTAATATTACTTAGATAAAAAAATCTGAGTGTGGGGGAAGCGGGCCAGACACTGGGGTGGAGTTAGAACTTTACCCCTCCTCCCCCAGTACAAATTTTTTTTTTGCAGCCATGAATTCGATCTAAAATCACCCCAGAAATAACTCATGAAATCGACCTTAAATCATCAGTGAAATCATTCATGAAACTCACCCATGAGTTCACCCATGCTTCTCATGGCTAAAAGAAGCGAACGTCATGAAGTCCTGGGCCATGCCTATGTTAAATTCATGCCTGAAACTCATATAAAGGCTGCCATGAATTCATGACCAGCCATTCCATTTCTGGCCTGAATTCAGGTCTGATTCAGGCCTGAGCGGAACTGAAGGGTTATCAAAGGCTGCCTTAAAATCCACAAAAAAGGCATAAACTTTCTTTCCTTCATTCCATTTGAGATGTACTATATGGACGTTAGGTTAAAAATATTATCAACCGTAGAATATTTCTTTCTAAATCCTGCCTGAAACTCATTTAGGACGTTGTATTGTTCAGCCCATTTAGTCAGCCTTTCGTTAAGAACACCCATTAGAATTTTCGCCGCACAATTCATGAATGAAATTTCTCTATAATTTGATGCAGAGTTTATATCGCCTTTTTTATAGATAGGGAATATGATGCTGTTTGAAAAGGCAGAGTCTATGCTTTCCCCTTAAAACATCCTATTAAAAATCTTGGCCAATTCTTGAAGGAGTTCTATTGGTGCATTTATAAAGCACTCGTAGGATAGCCTATCTTCGCCTGCAGCTTTGGTTAAATTTTACGTTGTGAAGCATTTTCTGGATCTCCTCAACTATAACCCAATTATCCAGCAGCGGTATCTCCAGCAGATTTCTCGCGTATTGTATATCTGGGGCTATTTGCTGCGGATTTAATAAAACCCTGAAGTAGCCTTGGAATTCTTCGGCAGCAACGTTTACTCCAACTCTGGAGTGACTTCCTGTGATCTCTCGTGCCAATTTCCACCATTTCTTACTGTCCTTGATTTGGTCCAGCTTAATTTCGATGTCTTCTTGATACCGAGTTTTTTTCTCATTGCAAGAAGCTTATACTGACAGTTCTCCTTCAGATAAAGTACGCGAAATGACTCGTCCGCGGAATTGCGACATCTGTTAAGTGCTTCAAATACTAATGTTCTTGCTTTAAAGCACTCATTGTCGAACCATTTTTCTTTGCTTTGAAAAGTCACTGAATGGCGGCTTTTACTGGGCAGGGCCTCCACAAATTCAACGTTACTCTTTCCTTATACCGCGATATATTTTGTGGATTCGGCAGAAGTTTCGGTAAAAGTTTAAGGCTTTTCCCCCTTATTGAATTTTCCACCCTCAGAAACAGTCGAATTGGTAAGTGGTCTGACCATGGTTTGTTGTCCACTTCAAAGTCCTCAACCCGATTCAACAGGCTATGGGCTATAGCAGCAATATCATTTGTAGAGCTTCCCACAGTGCTTATGAAGGTATAACTGCCATCTTTGTCTCCATTGGTGATTCCATTTAGCACAACAAGGCCGTTGTCCGAACAGAGTGTCATGAATTTTCTTCCTTTGCTGTTCTCCACTTTGTCCAATGACCTTCTTCTCTCTGCATTTTTAATACAAGCTGGGATTTCCATATAACTTAGATCCTGTGTCAAGCTTCCAATTCGAACGTTTGTGTCCCCCATTACCAATGGATTAAGTACATTGTTCTCTGCTAGATATTCTTCAACAGCATGGAATTCATGTGACCAATTGCAGCCTCTTATGTATACTGGAACTAAAGTGAAAGTAATTTCAGTTGTAATTATTTCCAATGCTTGCACATCATCAGTGGACATCACTTTGTGTGTAATTCCTACATCTAGGAGCTCATTTTGTATTCCTATTAGCGTGCCCCCGCTTGCTCTGCCATATACGGAGTTTCGGGTAGCTGGCTTCCAGTATATTTTAATGCCGCCAAGGTATTTTTCCAAACGTTCTGTCTTCGACTGCATTTCGTGGGTTTCAATTAAAACAATAATATCATAGGACTTGACAAATTCTAAAAAAGACGGATTATTACACTTATTTTCTAAACCATTTATATTATAAGCTAGTATTTTTAGAGTTTTCGTTGTCTGGCCTTCTCTTCTCGATGCTACAGTTACTTGATGTTGGCGACTTAGATCTGCTGGTGGTGCTTTCCGTTTTTGGTGCCAGTCTGGGCGTAGCTTCTCATAGTCTAGGTCAACATTGAAGGAACTTCCAAAAATTTTCCTCATCTCTGTTATACCGTTCTGAGATCCGCACATGTGCTTCAGGTCTTTGCTCCAGTAGAACCATTGATTTCTACCCTAAGCCTGTCGTTTCTGACGTTTACCAGTTTGCTTTGGTTCATGGACTTGAGATCCTTTCTGAGCAGCAGCAAAATTCTTTTATTTTTTAAGTCTTTCTTCATTGATGTCTTGATCAATCAAAATCCAGTTCCCGCCAACTTTTTGTGCTTGTCTGCACTGTGCGCCATGTTAGTAAAAGCAAACTGGGCCTTCTTGTAATTTTCCCATTGTGTTGTACAATTTCCGTGCTTGTTCAATTTGCAGCTCCTGTTGGATTCCTAGTTTTCCTGTGCACAATGCCATTACTGCTCCTTTGACGTGGGAATTCTCATCTAATCCTCGAAGACCAAGTTCTTGCGTCTGGCTTCATCTTCTAGTCTCGTTAACCGGGAATGTTCATGCCTCTTTTGCTCTTTCAGGTTTTCTAGCTCCAATCGAAGAGCATGATTCTCACTTTTAAGGTTCCCGACTTCTGCCCTAAGCTCCACAAAATTATCTTTGAGATCTTCAAAGTCGTGTTTTGTTGGCAAGCTTTTAAGCGGTCATCAAGGTAGCCATAGTGTTCTGCATCATTATCTCATTAAATCCCCAACCGCTATATTTCCAACCGTCGCTACCGTAGGGGTTGCCTCTCCAATGATTTTTCGTTTGCCCGATTGCGGAAACGTAGCCTCTGCAGGCTTTACTTGTGTCGCTCTTGGTGGTGTATGCATTAGATTGGCCATGATATCGCAAATTATATATATATATCGCAAATTATATATATATATTTTAAATGAAGAAGCAATTAAGCAAGGTTCGTGTCTAAAAAGTAGTTCAAATTCAACCGCTCTTGATAACTACTCGGAATCGATATCGATATCGATTGGCGTATTCGATACGTATCGCCTCGCTCGTGTGTAAGGGAGTTAGCTGTTCCTCCAATTAGAGTAAAAAGAAAGGGTCAGCGAAATTTGAGTTAATTTGTTGTTGCTTCTGCTTTCCTTGCCTTTCTCCTTTCTTTCGCCTGTTTTCGTTCGGCCAAATAAATAAAAGTGTGTTTCTCACGTGATGTTGGTGCTGCTCCTCCTTGCCTGTGCCTCCAATGTAAAGCGTGCTTTTCTGCCAGGTGTGTGACACAGTTTCAGGCTTGCAGGTTGTAGTGCAGCTTGGGTCACATAAAAACATTTTCAGGACAGCCTAAAAGCACGCACAGTTTCCTTTTATGTCAGGAATAGTTAGTTAGGTAACGCAGACCAGCTGATCACGAGTGGTGAAAGTGGCTAACAGACGCGAGAAGTAAGATGGCAACTTTCTTCTGCCACTGTTAAAAAGTTTCCTGGTTTCAATAGGGCGTCGTCTAGATCTTTTCCATTTTTGAGGCCATCAGTAGCAGACGTGCATCAGCCGTACAAGGCGAAAAGTATATTTTTTCAAGTGACTCGATTTGCTAAAACAAAGTTAAATTTTACAAGCGCGAGTGCACCGCACCAAGCAGCAGCAGCAATCAGCCACTGAGGAAAAGTAAAAGCAGGCTGAATTGTCTAATTATTTATTATTTTTACCGGCGCCAAATTCATATGGGTGAGTCTCAAGACGAGCTTAGATAGGGATCAGTATAGGAATAATTTTTTTTGTGTCCGCAAACCTATTTTTCAGGTTTGGCGCTTATTACCTAGTACACGCTTTTTATTTAAAATTCATATGTTGATTGCATCCATCCTAACCTCCATGAAATTCGTCAATTTGACCTAAACTTTCTTGCGACTTACCATTTTTACGTATCTAAATGCATATGGAGGATTGGGCTGTCTCAGCAAAAGGGCATTGACCTTTGTGCAAATTGCAATTAAATAAATAAAAGCAGCTGTTTTGGTTATATGGTTCTCTTCAATAACTAAAACGAAGTTAAGCGCTCCATGCAAAATTTAAGAGCGCGCTCTTAGTAGTCCACGGACAAAGAAGACGAAGAAGAGGAGCAAATGACTAAACGTCTCCAGAGCGAGGTTCAGTTGTGTCGGTTTGCTTAGCAACGTGCTTTGGCCTAGCGCAGCGTTCTGCTAAACGGGCTGAAAATTCGATGAATTGGGCTGGAAAAACCCCTGGAAAAATTCCCAATACACATAACCAAAGGAAGTTGTGAAAATGCCGCCTTCGATGGAAAAATGGCGATTGTGTTAGTACCCCAAACTAACCTCAAACCGCTTTGAAGTGACCCCTTGAGAAGTGCTAGAGTGGCCATGAGCAGAGAATACTGCTTTTAACGTAGCTATACTTATATTTAATTTAACTAAAAATTAGTTTTCGAACGCTAAAATGATTGCATAATTTTTTTATATGTGTGTGTGGCTAAAAAGGAAAAAATCTAAATCGTGAGGCAGAATACGCATGGCAATGCCTTAAAGTGTACTCCCGTTTCCCTCTCCAGGATATATTCGCTTTATTCTATTCTCCCCTGGTTTGCTTAAATTCATATAATGTTTTAATTTTGGCCAGCAACAATTACATAAAATTTGGTTACAGGAATCGGCAGCCCGAAAGCGCTTTTGAGTTCACCGGATCTCAGTGTAAGTGATTATGCTCTTAAGGCAAATCTCTTGAGTTTGAATATTTATATATATATTTTTTTGTTGTGCATTGGCAAGCTGAATTTAAGAGAACCACCGTTATAATTGTCAAAAAAGATTACTGATATTTGCTTTTCTAAGCAACAGCTGTTTTGGCTGTCTTACATTTTGCATTGTGTGAGATACACTAGCCAACAAGGCTTTAAATATTAATTATCTATAATTATAATAATAATCTTTTGCCACTAATTTAGTCCAAATGAATTCATACATATTTTAACCTTCCATTAATATTTATGTCTATTTTTAATTTAAAAATTAATATTTATACTTAGAGTTTAAAATTATTTTTATTTTTATTTGCCACTATTCCCTTCTGGTTTTGTTAGTTCGATTTTCTTTGCGTTTGGTATGAAGTTTCTTTGAAGTTAATTTTTTTTTATAAGTTTCAAAATGTCTAGTTTATATTTTACTTTGAATATATTATTTGTTAAAATGAATTCTTGCTAAAGCGTTCCTTATTCCGGAGCCATACCGCCTAAGCAGAGGGTAAGGTGAGAGTCTTTGACTTTCAAAGGGATCACCTATAAAAATATTCAGGTATGGAAGGTGGTCAAGGTAGGGTGGGCAAGTGGGCTACATATCCATCAGCGTAGCCTTGTGGAACACCAATGAGGGCATAAATTAGTAGCTATTTCTTTCAATCCTTTCTACTCTCCTCTCATTCTTTTTAATCTTTTTCTATGTCTTATTTCTGTACCCCGCATACTGTTTTCACTTAGCACGCGATTTTTTTTAATAATTAATCGAATAAGCTTTCGAGCCCTAGCCAATACGATATTATTGGAACCCTCCCCAATGGCCGACAACCCGATAGCCGGAGCCAGCGCGTGCATCATCATTGGTTAACCCTTCATCTGCTCGACAGTAGTATACTATCCGCTATTGGTGATATGCTACAAGGTGCTTTTATTTGCCTTTCTTGCAGGTTGCCGGCGGAGCTCAAACAAAACACGTCCTCTTCACAACTCAACTTCTCTTTTTCTATCTCGGCACAGTCGAAGTTAGCTTTGCCTTCTCGTTTTCAATTTTTTTTGGTGGTGTAAATTGCTCTCATTGCTATCAATTCATCGCGACAGTGTATGATTGTCAAAACACGATCGAGTGGAAGTCAACCAAGAAGTGTGTGTGTAAAACTCTGTATGGAGTTTTAATTAAAAGCATCGAAAAGTGAATTAAATCTTTAAGAACAACAACAAATACCCAAAATCTAAAAATCCAAATACACTACCAATTTAAAATTCAACAAAACCAAACAACTATACGAGGAGGCCTCCATCGTCGAGTATACCTGGTGAGTGATTTGTGAAAAGTGCACCCTGTTCGATACCGTGTAAAATTTCCCACGTGTCCGAAGAGAGTGGACTGAAAGAGTGCTATCGTAAGAGACTGAATTGTGTGGTTCTCTTTATCTCTGATGCTAAGCTTAAGCTTTGATTGTTCTATCATTTAGCTTCAGGCTCTTACGATCTTATCTCTCCATTGGATTTGCGGTTATCTAAAGTGAGCTTTTACTAAGCAATGCAATTTTGTTTCTTCTTTACATTAAAAAGAGAGCTGTTACCGTAATTTTATTCTTTTTGCTCACACTTACGTTCTTAAGTTATCTAGTATGCATCTTCAACTTATACGAAAGTTAAAGTCAAAGCTTTCTTGTTATCTGAGTTGCCAAATTTAAAGTAAATTTTTAAGAGAAAAGCTTTGGTTAATGTTTTCTTTTACATTTTCGTGATTCCCTTTTAGACTAAAACGTAAATATAACTTGAACTGCATTCGGCTCTCATTGATTAAAAAAGAATAATACGAACAATCTTCGAATGGAATTTTTGTAAATTTAAGCTCTTATACACTTATACATATCTTCTTTTTGTTGACATACATCTATTATCTTATATACATGCATATTATCTTTTTACAGCGGTGAATTGAAAAGCAATGAGAACAATAAAAAATTGAATGTAAAAAATAAAATGTATTAAGAAAAGATACGAAATTTAGACCGAAATAATAATGACATCTTAATTGACATCCCAGACTAAAATTAAAGGTTAATGCAATGAACACAAAATTATTCCAAAAGAAGTACACTTGAAGAAAAATTATGAATCTAGAAAATAATTTTATATACCACCTACCTAAATATCTTAAGTATTAATTGAATAAAATTTAAGGTTAGTTTTACAAAATTGTTGCCACTCGAATTATGAAGAAAATATATCTGAAGTTTATTAAAGCAATGTCCGTTTAAAGATTTTATTTTTTTCCTGAGTCTTGAGATCGAAAACTTAAAAATGATATTATTTAGTACGTTTTGGGGATCTACTTAAGCTAAACCATTGGCAGATCATGGCTGGGTCGGGTACAGAAGGTGTTGGTCATTTGCCACCTTAGACCACACCGCTCGTCGGAAATAAAAAAAATACCATATCCTTGTTTTCCCGTTCCTCGATCCCAATATTCCTTTTCTTCACCTTCCTTTTTATCCTTTCCCTGTTTTCAAGTTTTTTTGAATTGATTTGCCTTTTAGTATTGACCGGTTTAAGCCGATACCAATAAGGATTTTAGGGACTCTACAATAAGATTCATGTAGTGTACAGTGAGGACAGCAGCAACCAACCCCCCATGACCGTAAAGAGCTAGTTATTCAATGGGTCCCGCTAGGCTGTTTGCCCTCCTGCGTTCCGAGACAGATAACCTCACTGTCTACATGGTCACTACACCTTCTGGGCAACGCTATTGAGTTCGTATGGCAGAATACTAACGTTTACACGAAAATCGTCTCGAAATTCGGAACAGGGACGATTATCTGGGCTGTATTGGCTTCTGAATTTCCTGTGAAATTCAGGGTCGGATTTCCGACCCTATAACGAATGTATACATATTCTTAATTAGCGTCAACAGCTGAGTCGATATAGCTAAGTCTACAATATTGAATAAAAAGTTGGAGCTTCGATTAAATTACGAATTGTCGTTTCAACGCCTTCTATTCTGGCTCGCCGTAACAGGTCACTGTTTCGAATTCTTCGAATTAATTTTTGTAATTTTCTAGAACATTTTTAAAATAAGTATCTTAATTCAAAAGAGAAGGCATATCTAATGGACAAATCATTTTTGAACTATAATTATTGGTTTCTAACTCTTTTTGTGACTTCGCATACCGCATAGATGAAATAAGTGGACCAGAACATGCTGCCCTCATTTGCGATGTCTTTTATATTTTACCTCTAGCAGTCGCAGAGGCAGCTAGGGGCAGCTGGAACTTTTTGAAATGGGTAAAGAAATAATAAAAGAACATATTTTGAAAATATGGTTTTTTAGTTTTTTTTCCTATTTGTACACTTAATAAATACATTAATCAATAGATACACAAAAGAGGCACGATTCAAGTAGTAGGGGAATGTATGTTCTGGATCAATTGACCTTTGACTATGTGAAATACGGTCACACTAATTTTGGTATTTTTAATTTTGGTATTTTTGGGTTTGCGACATGGTCATACTAGTTAGGGATTATTTGAATTTGGGTGTTTGGTCACACTGATTTTTGTCCGTTAAATTTATTGTAATGGCGAGAAGTTTGAATTTGTGTGGGCTTTCTAATTTTGGTGTATGGTCACACTAATTAGTGCTTTTTTTGATGGCGGGAAATTTGAATTGTAGTCTTTTGGTGTGTTTCCCCCTATTGATGTGGCGGGAAATTTGAATTCTGATCTTTTTTAATGTTTTCCATCCATGGTTGGATGGCTTTTTTGAATTTTCAACGTTTTTTTTAATTTTGAATTTTGCGTTTTATGGTTGTATGAATTTTTGGTCAGAAGGGTGGGGGGAACAGGAGCGGTGATCTGTGGTGGGGGGCGGTGGAGGGGTTGGGGAGATCTGCAGCGGTCCCAGCGACTTGGATCTAGTTTCTTTGTTTGTGTGTATGTTTATACACTTGAAAAGTGTATATTAATTTTGCCCAGAAGTTTGTAACGCATAGAAATATTCATTTCCGACCCCATAAACTATATATATTCTTCATCAGGACGACGAGCTGAGTTTATTTCCGCTTGTCCGTCCGTCTGTCTGTCCGTCTGTCTGTCCGTCTGTCTGTCCGTCTGTCCGTCTGTTTCTACGCGAACTAGTCTCTCAGTTTTAAAGCTATCGAGCTGAAATTTTCCATCGTAGCATCACTAATCTTGGTATATGTTAGTTTTACATGCTTCCACATAATTCTGGAAAAATGTATCATAATCGGATCACTATAGCATATAACTGCCATAGGAACATCGGTCGAAAAATAAGTCTTTGTGAGAAAAACTTTTTTGATTTCCATCGTAGCGTCTTCAATCGTAGTATATATTAGTTTTATATGTTTCCACACAACTCTGAAAAAATTTTATCAAAATCGGATGACTATAGCATATAGCTGCCATAGGAACCATCGATCTAAGACCTAGTTTTAGTTAGAAAAACTTTTTTGTTTTCCATCGTAGCATCACTAATCTTGGTATATGTTAGTTTTACATGCTTCCACATAATTCTGGAAAAATGTATCATAATCGGATCACTATAGCATATAACTGCCATAGGAACGATCGGTCGAAAAATAAGTCTTTGTGAGAAAAACTTTTTTGATTTCCATCGTAGCGTCTTCAATCGTAGTATATATTAGTTTTATATGTTTCCACACAACTCTGAAAAAATGTTATCAAAATCGGATGACTATAGCATATAGCTGCCATAGGAACCATCGATCTAAGACCTAGTTTTAGTTAGAAAAACTTTTTTGTTTTCCATCGTAGCATCACTTATCTTGGTACATGTTAGTTTTATATGCTTCCACATAATTCTGGAAAAATGTATCAAAATCGGATCACTATAGCATATAGCTGCCATAGGAACGATCGGTCGAAAAATAAGTTTTTGTGGGAAAAACTTTTTTGATTTCCATCGTAGCGTCTTCAATCGTAGTATATATTTGTTTTATATGTTTCCACACAATAGCTGCCATATAAACGGAGGGTCAAAAAACTACTTCTAGTGAGAAAAACTTTTGGGTTTTTTATCCTAGCGTCCCCAATCTTGGTATATATTAGTTTGAGATGCTTCCACATAATTTTGAAAAAAAATATCAAAATCGGATGACTATAGGATAAAGCTGACATAGGAGCGATCGGTCGGAAAATGTGTTTTACTAAGAAAAGTTTTTTTATGGTATTAAATTTTTATTATCAATGATTTAATAATTTTAAATATCTGATATCTATATCCTATATATATTTTTCCAGGTAAATCACTTGAAGTAAAGTTTTTCAAGTGTATTAAAACTTCGGCACAGTCGAAGTTAGCTTTGCCTTCTCGTTTTTGTTTTCAAGATCACTTGACCTTGAACGGCTTGAACGGACTGATTGTGGGTGTGTGGGGATTTGCATTGGGGGGTGGAAAATAGGGGGTAGCCGTGGTGAACTGTGGAGGGAGGTCGATCTGCAGCGGGTAAAAGGAGCAGTAATGCAACTGGGGCAGAAGATGCAACTGCGCAAGTGGCTTGCCCTTGAAATATTGTTTGCATTTCATTGATTGATTTCAAGGGCAGGGATTGGTTGAGTCATTGTTTGTGGGCTTCAGAGTTCTGTAACAATCTTTGATTTTTCTAGTAAAAAATTTGTTCGATTTCTATAAAACCTCTAAGTTTAAATGTCGTAGGCTTTAGTTGAACTCTAACATTCAAGAAAGTGAATACTGCTACAATGTCAGTAAGTACCAATAATTCAGTTATGATTGCAAAGAATTTTTTTTGATTTTAATTAAATGTTTCTTTATATTGCAGCTATTCAGTTGCAGATCTGTACTTGCTGGTCGACTAGTAAGTCTTCATGGTTTACGTGATTTGGTTTATAAGGTGCTTAATGAGCAGGAGGCTCTATGTGGGAAAACTTCAATGCCCCTGATGGACTTTCTACTAGAGCTTGATAAGAAAATGGATGGTATTTCGGTGTATGATGAAATTCGAATGCAACTTAACGACTTTCCTTTATCGATAAAAGATGAGTACGCTTGGATATTGTTTCTCAAATCAATGACCAATGTTGACATTCATGTACAACATAAAAATCTTTGGTGGCATGACATAACCCCCAAGGACTTATCGCCCAAAATTAATTTGGGCGATAAGTCCGTTTTCATTTCGGACATAACCCCCGAATAATTTTTGGGCGATATGACCGAAATAAAAACGGACATAAGGCCCAAATTCATTTGGGCGTAATGTCCGAAAAAAAACGGACATTATGCCCAAAAAAATTTCGGTCACTATGCCCAAATTTTGGAAAAACAAATTTCAAATTAGGCCAACACTTGCACAAGCGGCCAAAAATACTTTCAGTAGATATATCGGCATGTAATTTTGGAGACGGTTTAAAAATATTGATTAAATGTCCGTGGGTAATCCCATGCACTCCCACCCTTACCACCCAATTTCACCCCTTAAAGGTATAAAAATGTAATAAAACGAGAAGCCAAAGCTAACTTCGACTGTGCCGAAGTTTTAATACACTTGAAAAACTTTACTCCAACTGATTTAACCAGAAAAATATATATACGATATAGATATCAGATATTTACAAATTTTTAATCATTGATAATAAAAATTTGATACCATAAAAAACTTTTCTTAAAAAAACCCATTTTCCGACCGATGGTCCTATGGCAGCTATATGCTATAGTCATCCGATTTTTATTAATTTTTTCAAAACTATGTGAAAGCATATGAAACTAATATATACCAAGATTGGAGACGCTACGATAGAAATCAAAAAAGTTTTTCTCAGCAGAAGTAGTTTTTTGACCGACCGTTTCTATGGAAGCTATATAATATAGTCATCCGATTTTTATAAATTTTTCCAGAATTATGTGGAAGCATCGTGGTTTTTATACTAGAAACAGACGGACAGACGGAATTGAACTCAGCTCGTCGTCCTGATCAAGAATATATATAGTTTATGTGGTCGGAAATGAATATTTCTATGCGTTACAAACTTCTGGGCAAAATTAATATACACTTTTCAAGTGTATAAAAATATGAATTAAAAGTTTATAAAAATTGTTTTTTAATAAATAAAAAAATTATAAATTTTTTTAAAGTGTTATCTTTAACTCTGTGCAAGACGACAAATAAAACAGTTTTTTTTTTTTTTTTTTTGACAGTCACAGTGTAGTTAAAGGCAACATATGAATCGGACACAAAGTAATCAGCAACAAAATTTCAGACAGACTTTCAACTTTTTATTTTTGATTTTAATAAAAAAGAAACCAAAATGGACCTCGAGATGCCGATCTCTGAGTATATCACGGTTTTGCAAAAAATTTATATCTCATGTTCTGTTTATCGGACAAATCTCGGATTTGTTGTTATGAATCCGATTGGCTTCGAAATCGGTTTGTGAACACATTATAGAAAATAAATAGACACAGGCAAGGATAATGGTGGGCGTGTTTGGGTTCAGTGACAATGGCTATTTGTGAGCCGATCTAAATAAAATTCGATTTGTAAGCTTTATGGTCGGAATAAATGGAAACGCGTGTTTATTGTATTTTCGGAAATTCACTGCAAAGGTCGGAATAGGAGTGCTGGGGTGGGTTCAGGTTTTGTACGCTCAAGGGGCCTAAAATGTGGAAAAAAATTTTATGATTTCTCAAGGCCGGAAAATGTGGGGCGGGGGTGGGTTTATTGCCAAACGTTTTTTTCTAGCAGATCTAATTGAAATTTGGTTAGAAAGTATTGTATGGATCAAATCGATGAAACAAAATTCTCTAATTTTTAAGTAAGAACTAAAATGCTGAAACTTACAATTCCGTATCACTAACATTAAATTTTAACATCGCTTAACCGAAGATAATCTACCATTGATTTTAATATTATTGCTTAAGATTTGTTTTTGACTAATTGACAACTATTTGAACTTCACCTAAACGAAATCAAAGTAAACGCATTCTGAATTTTGATGAATACATCGATTCTTTAAAATGCGATTATGCTAAATTCAGCAATTTTTTGAATAGTTTATACGCAGTCAGGTCTTCCTAATCAACAGTAAACATTTTAGTTCGTTCGGTTCAGTGGCTTAGCAGTTATCTTACTTAGACCATTGATCTAGCGGTCGTTTTCGTATGTGCAGGGTATATAGGATAGAAGGGTAAAGACAGTGTTCTTGGCCCTCTTTGTACACAGTATATATGGCACGTCCCACCTTCGACATCTGATGCTCACTAACTGCTACTTATTGGGATGACACTGAGTTTCTGAGATTCTTAATCATTCAGAACACAATTTTTTACTATTTTTATACACTTGAAAAGTGTATATTAATTTTGCCCAGAAGTTTGTAACGCATAGAAATATTCATTTCCGACCCCATAAACTATATATATTCTTGATCAGGACGACGAGCTGAGTTCATTTCCGCTTGTCCGTCCGTCCGTCTGTCTGTTTCTACGCAAACTTGTCCCTCAGTTTTAAAGCTATCGAGCTGAGTCTTCTTTTTACTGCACGCAACTAATATGTCGGAACCGGCCGGATCGGATGACTATATCATATAGCTGTCATAGGAACGATCGGTCGAAAAATAAGTCTTTGTGAGAAAAACTTTTTTGATTTCCATCGTAGCGTCTCCAATCGTGGTATATATTTGTTTTATATGTTTCCACACAATTCTGAAAAAATTGATCAAAATCGGATGACTATAGCATATAGCTGCCATATAAACTGTCGGTCAAAAAACTACTTCTAGTGAGAAAAACTTTTTTGTTTTCTATCGTAGCTTCCCCAATCTTGGTATATATTAGTTTTATATGCTTTCACATAATTTTGGAAAAATTAATCAAATTCGGAGGACTATAGCATATAGCTGTTTTTCTAAAACAAGTTTTTTTTATGGTATTAAATTTTTATAATCAATGATTTAAAAATTTTAAATATCTGATATCTATATTTTATTTTACTGGTTAAATCAGTTGGAGTAAAGTTTTTCAAGTCTATTAAAACTTCGGCACAGTCGAAGTTAGCTTTGCCTTCTCGTTTTTTATTTAACCTTAGTAAGTGAATTCCATAGGTAAGCTTATGATAATTAGAGATGAGTCTCATAAGCTTATTTTTTCGCCAGATATAGAAGTGACAAGCACATGAATCCGTTACACATGTTGCTAGATTTTTTGTTACCCAGCAGCATGACGATAAATGTTCGCCTTACTCATCGAGATTTAAAATGTTTGGATTTCCATGCTGCTGAAAGTATTCTCGGGTTTCTGTCAGAAACTGTGTGTGCTCATCAAAAGTATATCCTTATATTCCGCTTGGAATTCATCAATCAGGTGAATAATTGTTTTTGCGGCATACTCATCTTTTGAAACGACTCCGCCCATTGGCATGGTGATGAACTTTTCTCTTGAGCGTGAAAGAAGAAATAAATCGAATTTTGAATTGAATGGATACAAAGATTTTTAATTAATCAATATTTCATGATTTACAGGGTGATGTTGATCTTAGTAGTAGGGTACTAAACTTTTAGATGTAAAGTCTTTATATAATTCCAAAATGGTTCGAGAATTTTTTAGGGCACACTCATTATTATTTATATGCATACCGCAATTGTACAACTCATTGTAGCCTAAAGAATTCATTTTAGTACTGCTAAACTCTTCTTCCAAGTCTTCTACTGAAATTGCAAGAAATTTTTCAAGAAAATCTTTTTTCTTAAGTCCAGTTGTGATTACATGATTATCGCATATAATATCCCGAAGCCAATTTCTGACTTGTAGGAAACTAGAGGATCCATCATTCCAACAAAGACCATGATAGTTTTTAGTCATACAGATTGGTCTTCTTCTTGCCATTGTAGTCAAGTGGAGGAAATCATAAGGGGTAGCAAAAAGAAATGGCTGTCCAGGTGGGGGTTATTTTTAAATGCAGCAGCTATTTCTTTTTAATATGTATTCGTTTTTGTTGCCATAGAAGCCCTGTATATCAATGGAAACTACATCTTGATACATTTTTAAATTATTTTTTTTTTTTTTTCTGTACTGCTGTTGTTGTTAGTGATGCTTTTAAACAATGCGTTGAACTAATCCACTAAGCGGTGTATATTCAACTAAACGATCATGTATTAGTAAGCAATAAGCTTCGGTGGACGAAGCACTTGGAGTCGATAAATTTACAGATAGTCTTACATCAATTGCTCCTGACTTTACGACTTCATTTTGATATGAAAGATCGATAACAACCATAGGAGCTTTTTCCAAAAATGTCTTTGGTGATAACAGCGGTTGAGGGTCTCTCATATAATCAGGACCGCAAACCCAAATCATTTTTTCGGAGGTCCGGTTCGCGGGTTTGAACCAAAATTTACCAATGGTTAAGGTTCAGAAATTTAAGGTTCAACTTTTTTTTAGTATTTCCAAATTTGTAAAGAAAAGTAAACGAGAAGGCAAAGCTAACTTCGACTGTGCCGAAGTTTTAATACACTTGAAAAACTTTACTCCAACTGATTTAACCAGTAAAATATATATAGGATATAGATATCAGATATTAAAAAATTTTAAATCATTGATAATAAAAATAGGATACCATAAAAAAACTTTTCTTAGTAAAACACATTTTCCGACCGATCGGTCCTATGGCAGCTATATGCTACAGTCATCCGAATTTTATAAATTTTTTAAAAAATTTGTAAAAGCATATAAAACTAATATCTAACAAGATTGGTGACGATACGATGGAAAACAAAAAAGTTTTTCTCACTAGAACTTGTTTTTTGACCGACCGTTTCTATGGCAGCTATATGCTATAGTGATCCGATTTTGATACATTTTTCCAGAATTATGTGAAATCATATAAAACTATCATATACCAAGATTAGTGACGCTACGATGAAAAACAAAAAAGTTTTTGTCACTAAATCTTATTTTCCGACCGATCGTTCCTATGGCAGCTATATGATATAGTCATCCGACTTTGATAAATTTTTTCGAAATTGTGTGGAAGCATATAAAACTAATATATACTACGATTGGTGACGCTACGATGAAAAACAAAAAAGTTTTTCCCACTAGAACTAGATTTTTGACCGACCCTTTATATGGCAGCTATATGATATAGTCATCCGATTTTTATAAATTTTTTCACAATTATGTGGAAGCATATAAAACTAACATACACCAAGATTTGTGCCGCTACGATGAAAAACAACAAAGTTTTTCTAACTAGAACTAGTTCTTAGACCGATCGTTCCTATGGCAGCTATATGATATAGTCATCCGATCCGGCCGGTTCCGACATATTAGTTGCGTGCAGTAAAAAGAAGACTCTGTTCAAAATTTCAGCTCGATAGCATTAAAACTGAGAGACTAGTTCGCGTAGAAACAGACAGACGGACAGACGGACGGACGGACAGACGGAATTGAACTCAGCTCGTCGTCCTGATCAAGAATATATATAGTTTATGTGGTCGGAAATGAATATTTCTATGCGTTACAAACTTCTGGGCAAAATTAATATACACTTTTCAAGTGTATAAAAATTGTACAAAATATTTAAAAAAAATAATATATTCTGAATTTTTGTTTACTCGAACGTACGAATTCAATTAATTTCAATTTAA
Source organism: Lordiphosa mommai (assembly GCA_018904225.1). Classification (NCBI taxonomy): domain Eukaryota; kingdom Metazoa; phylum Arthropoda; class Insecta; order Diptera; family Drosophilidae; genus Lordiphosa; species Lordiphosa mommai. The sequence goes on along the minus strand of JAEIFT010000350.1, from coordinate 83,364 downwards.
ATTTATAATTATTTCTTCAAGCAAATAACTAAGACTTGTACCTTTTTTTGAACCGATCCGAAAGCTTTGGTTCGGAACAGGTTCAGGTTCAGCTATTTTTTTCAAAAGAGGTTCGGTTCAAGGTTCGGTTCACAGTAAAAGAAAGTCGGAATTCCGGGTTCGAACCGGTTCGGTTCAAAACCGGTTTGCAGCCCTGCATATAATAGCTTTGCTGGAATTTTGCATACATATCGTATAAAGTAGCGATTCGAGAACGGTCAAAACTTATATTTAGATCATCATACGGGTATGACTCTGAGTTTAAATGTACTTTCAAATTTGTTAAGTCATTGGAAATTAATTTTCCTTCCGACATGAAAGCCACTATTGCGAATCGCGGTCTCTCCCGGTTAGCAGCCAATTTTACGCTCCATATATGTTGGGTGGCATTAACAAGCGATGGGTTGATATAACAATCACAACTGCGGAAAGCCAGCGGTAGAGTATTTCCGCTTTTTATAACATTAAACATCTGCAGTTTGGCTTGATCGTTAAGGGTTACGTGTGGTATTTTCCAAGTTATATTCAATATGCTTATTTTATACTCTATATTATTAACTTTTTGTTCAAATACCTTACTCATGTTCTTCGGCAAGAGTAGTATGAGTTCATGCTTGGAATTCAACAAGATTTTATTGTAGTCTTCGGCAAACCCAAGTAAAAACTTCAGCGGAAGAGAGAAATTGAATAATCCACTCGGTGATAGTAGTAATTCGTTTTCTTTCTCAAGAATCCAGCCTCCATTTCGAAGCATTTCACTTTCGAGCTTATTTAAAGATAAATAATTTTTTAAGGTTGATGTTATACCCACGAACCGTGTGCGATCAATTTCGTTTCCGTTTATGTCATAGCGAATTTCATCAAAAATCTGTTCAACGCAATTATTTTTAAGTTTGCATGCATGAACTGCTGTAATGTCCGATGAGGTAATCGACCCCTCAACATTGATAAAACTTTCATGGGTTAGTACGTATAAATCTTGGTTTTGGATGCTTATTCGAATTTCATCGTTAGTCTTAAATGATTGCAGATAAGATGAGTAGGTGTGGTATTCTCTTTTACTTATAATCTCATCCGAGTGGGGTTTCTCACAAACATTTAATATATTGCTCATTGTTTACGGATTTTAAGACCCAATGATTTTAAAAATAATATATTTGCTGTTGTAAGGCTGAGTTCACACTGTTCGACTCATGAGACATGATAATCTAGTAGGCCCTTGTGTTTTCTTGTTTTCATTTTGAAAAGCTTGTCATTTGACATTGAAAACAAGGCAACATGAAGGCCTACTCGATTATCATGTCTCATGCATCGAATAGTGTGAACGCAGCCTTAGAGCTCTCCGTACAGATCTTCCTCCTCGTCCTGTTCTATAACCGAAAGTGATTGGTGATGGAGATCTCCATACGCGTTTATTAATACAATTGTTATAAATGATCATTGTCGCAGTCTCAGGTGTAGCCGAAGTGTAATATCTTCCCCACGCAAATTAATCAAGTCTCCGTTCTGATCAGTGATGCGTACTGTTAATGTACTTATCTCACATGTGTTCAAAGGCAAATAAATTAGATTGCGTGGTATCTCATCCATTTTATAACCAGGAGGAACGTTTAGAGCAAATTCATGAAGGGTATGCGATTGGATGTTATTCACATATGATCCGTTTATAATGTTACACTCCAAACGAATTGCATTCACCTGGAGAATATTCACAGGCATATCTGAGATGTGCTCAACAGCCGGTTCGAGGATTCTCGGCTTAAGTCCAAACAAAGATCCGATTGAACGCACCTTATCTAAATAAATTGGAAGTGTCCTACTGATATCCGACACTTGAGTGTGTTGTTATTGCTTTTAATTTCAAGATCAGACTCTACACCTGCTGCAGACATCTTATCGAGAACAACATCAGTAATATCGCTGAGCTCATAAGATCCCACAGGTATCTCAATGATGTGTTTTTCAATATGAAATAGATTATTACACAAATCTACATTTGGGATTGAGTTGAACATATGAAAATCAATTAGACAACACTCGTATTCCCCCATCATTTCAAGGGGAGGAAAGTAGTTTGCCGTTAATGTTGAGCTGTTTCCAGTTAAAGTTAACGTTGTTGACATTTTGAGTTAGTATTAAGAAGTGAAACTATAATCAAGTTTTTTTTATATTTTATTTACATGCGAGTATGCTTAAAAAATTTTAAATTACTATAAAGACATCAAATCCCTTTCTATAGCGTCCGTGGTCTCTACGATCAGCTTTGTTAATCATCAGAAATCCATAGTTATCTCTCCAACAAATGTTTCAAAGCTCATGTCAATACCCACATGGTCTTGGTATATATGCTTCATATTTAGTTGATCTTGTTTAAACATTAAAATTATGTTAGCGTTATCACGCACAAGATGTTTGAGAATGCGTGTATATGACTGGCATAAATAGAACGAATCAACATTCTTATGCCTTCCCATACAGAAGTATGCGCGAATGTTCTCCTGTTTTTCGCATGCCACATAATCAAATATCATTATTGAATTGTTTTTCGCTTTCTCGGTCGGAATAACAGACTCATTCTCAGAAAACGTATAGAAGCCCATTCCCTTTACCGGGGACACAAGTTCTTTTAGATATTCATATTTCGGCTGATGTAACGACTTTGAGTACAAGTAGATATTTTCAAATTTCAATCCGTTTGGGCTTTCTATTAGGCTGATCATTACATTGGTTTTCCCACAATTCGATGGACCAACGATTAGACCTCTTATTGAGTTAGGCAAGAGACTGCTGTGTGAGATTCGATTTTTTTGATTACCCACAAAATCAAAATTTTTCACCTCAATGTTTTTGTTTTGTTTTATTAATCGCATATTGCAACAAAATGCACATCAGTCGTTAAGAAATCTTCAACGAGTAACCATCTATTATATTAGTTATGCGCTTATATAAATCAAAAGCAAAGGGTGGTGGACTTGTGAATAAAATAATTAACTCCCTCCCAGTGGAATTGCATTTGCCTGGCTATAAGTTCTGTGGTCCAGGAATCAAACTTGAAAAACGCTTGGAGCGCGGCGATAAGGGAATAAATCCATTAGATTCCGCTTTCAGGGATCATGATATAGCATATTTAGAGGAGAAAGACTTAAGCAAACGACATACAGCTTATTCAATCTTAGCAGATAAAGCTTGGGAGCGAGTTAAAGCACCAGACAGCAGATTTGGCGAAAAAGCCTCTGCGTATTTCGTTACTAACGCCATGAAACTCAAGAAAAAAAGTGGAATCAAAAAATCAAGAAAAAAACAACAAGAAAAACAAAACCAAAAACAACGAGAAGGCAAAGCTAACTTCGACTGTGCCGAAGTTTTAATACACTTGAAAAACTTTACTCCAACTGATTTAACCAGTAAAATTGTAACGAACCTTTGTTGTCGCCGGCTTACGCTCAGGGCAGTCGCAGGTCGCTCCAACAAATTTATAATTGCGGAGTTAGCAATGGAATAAGAAGACTTGGTTTGATTCGATTTAGTGTCGTTTATTGACTTTAACTAGTTTTCATACAGGCTTACAACTAGGCTTGAGTTAAATATTATCGCTACGGCTTATTTCTAGTGCTTAGGCTTCTATGTAATCCTTGAGTTATTGCTCCGTTTCGGGTTCACCCTGATCTCGCTGGCACCACGATTCGCTCGGACACGCTTGCTATTCGCAAAGCTCGCCTGCTCTCGTTTCACTCGCACAGCTTCGCTCTAGGATTTTGTCTTTTTCCTGCTGGCCTTGGTTCCGTCAGACCCGACTGGCATAAATCGCACAGAATTCGTCGACTCACCGTTTCTCGCACAGCTTAATGGTAACACTAGCCCTACTTGGCACTCCTCTGGCTCTGCTTGATGATCCTGGTGGTCCTCCGGTGGTTTTCCCTTAGTGTACAGCTCGGAGGACTGTCATTCTAGCCGATGTTAAACGCTAAAATATCAAATCGTTGTACGACTAAGTTCGAGAGTGCGCATTCTTGCTGTGCTCGGGTCCAGCTCGTCGGATTGGTCGGGGTTCTTTCTTCCCTAGTCGTACGGTTTACGCTGCCACATTTAAAAATAATGCGCGGGTTGGAAAACAAAAAAAAAACTATAAATATAATCAAACACTGAGAATAAATCACAAACGGAGACGCCGACACGTCAAAAGGAAAGAATTCTGGAGAGATAATACCTGTTAGAGGGAACTTTGATGTTATATGCCCCTCGTCTTTACCCTCCCGACCATGACAATCGTTCTAAATGTTTTACGTTGTCCCTATAGTAAAGGTCCTTAGTCCTTTATGTTATTTTGTGAGAGTTGAGCATGAGTACTAGACAGACGACCAAATCAATTTAAGTATTCATTATAGGTTTCAAGTAACAATTCATATTTTAATAATAAAATTAATAAGGCTTATATACAAATACATTTTTTTGTTTATGCAGAAAGAATTCAAAAGAAAATAATCAAAAGGATATTCATTAAGTGATTAAATCTAACAAATTTACGTAAGCCGAATTCTTTCATTTCAATAGAGTCAATAATAGCAAACAGGGGAGATACTCCTGTATGTATATACGCAAAAAAAAAAAAGGAAACAATTTACCAACGGTTATATTTAGTACTCACAACTTCAATATGCATGTTAATTCATCGCTGTAATCGTTGGGCCCAAGATGACGTAGATGTTCTTGTTGTGCTATTAAAGGAAATTTATAATTAGGTTTATATATACAGAATTATACTCCATTGGTTACCAGACTCATATTGTTCAGCAAAATAGCGAAACTTAACTTTACTTAATATAGGAATAAACTTTATATGAATTTACAGCAAAAATAATTAAATACCCATTATGCAGGCTGATAAGATAAAAGAAATGGCAAATATAAATTTAGGTTCATTCAAACAAAATTTGAACCACTGTGCAATAAGCAGCTGATCTCGCAAACAACGTAATTCCCTTAGATTATCATAATGACGTTTGGTCCAGACTAGAACTTCATTATGATGAACTTGAACTTGAAATTTTTTTTTTTTTTTTTTGGACAAGGAAACAGAGAAGAGGGATTAACTGCACATGATCATTTACATAGGCTGCATAGGCCTTTTAGCTTTTAAGGTTCACTTGGTGTATTTTGCTGAGGCAATATGTTTTAGGTTAGATTTTAGTTACGCAATCATTAATATCATCATCCAAATATTAATTGGACAATTAATTGGACTCCTTCGATGAAAAGGTGTGTTGTTGTAGGAGACGATGTGAATGATAATGGTGTGAATTCAGCTTCAGCTACTGAGATTCGTCTGCCTATGCCAAAGCAGCAAGTGCACATGTGAAAGTGGTAGGGTGACTTGTGAAGACTTCCGAAAATTTCTCCTGGCCAATAATTCCAATAGGAATCGCAGCCTAACGATAAATTGTCGCCCAGGACACGTGTTCCTGGCTGAAATATTAACTTATATAAGCTTCTGATCTTTCCAGTGATCTATACACATACCTTTTCCACTAATTCACAACACTAAATCACTTTTAATTTTACACTCGTATGTATAATTGGGCGGTTGATAGATTTTAGTTACTTTATTTAATAAGAAATATATTAATTTCCACGTGACCTTGTTGTAGGACAATCTTTGGTACAAGCAGCCAAACAATTTAATTGCGTGCGAACGAAGCTAATGATCTCGGTCGAATGATTTATGGCTGTACCAAAAAATGCAATGCTTCTACCAAACGCATGTGCTCTAAGCAGAGCTTTTAGCTAAGAAGCAGCGGTTCAATCGTATGATCAACTTTTCATTGGCTATTGGCATGTTTGCTGGCGCCAGTTACCGTAATGTTGCGAACAAGTGCGAGGGTGGTTTGAAAAGTTCCTAGTAAATTTTGTACCTAACAATTGAACTTATTTAATTTATTCTAAGCGGCCACTACACCACAGATAATGAATCGAGACTTGTTCGAAGGAGCATTATCTGAAAAAGGCGGATTTCCTATCACTTTTTCTTAACTTGTATATCTTTTAGGTGGAATACACCTAATTTCTTTCCATTTAAATCGACCAATTCATAATAATAGGGACTGAGCTTCTTTTGTACCTTGGCAGAAATGAAAACAGGTGCTAACTTGGAACTAAACTTTTTGCTGGCACTACTCTGGGTGAAATTTCTAGCAAAGACTTCATCGCCAGTATTTAGCTGGACATTTCTGCTGCGCAGATTGTATCTTTGTGCGTTCTGATCGTGAGCTTTGTTTATGTTCACTTTTGCTGTTTGTCTTGCCATTTGCAAGGCATCAGGGTGGCTCAGTCTCACGTCGTCGCTTAGCAAATTCAAATTGCGTAAAAGGGCATAATCTTTTCCATTAAGGATCATGTTCTGGCCAAATGTCAAAAAGTAAGGTGAGTAACCTGTGCTTCTGTGCAAAGTAGCTCTTAAGGCACCACTTATTGCGTTGAGGTTAACATCCCAATTGGAATGTTCGTTACCAATATAAGCACGGATGGCTGACAGGACAGATCTATTTAAACGCTCGCTTGCATTGGCTTGAGGAGAATAGATAGCCGTGTACCGATGACTTATGCCAAAACTATTTAGAAATGCTTCAAAGAAGTTTGATCGAAATTGTGATCCATTGTCTGTTAATATCTCTTCTGGCACTCCGAAAGTATAAAATATAGCGCTTTCCAGGTAATTGCAAATCTTTGGAGCTGTGAACTTTTTAAGTGGACTGAGAAAATGGAACTTAGTATTGTGATCTACTATAATGAGCAATCCGATGTTACCATTCTTAGTTCTCGGGTATGGGCCCAATAGATCCATGTATAGTTTTTGGAATGGACGATCGGATGTTATTGGTTTACCCATAGGAGGTTTCAAAACAATATTTGGACTCTTTGTCGAACGACAAACTTCACATTCCGAAATATATGCTCGTATTTGGCTAACCATGCGAGGCCAAAACAAATATCGCTTAAGTTTTTCAACCGTCTTTCCCATGCCACAATGTGCAGAGCTTGTTGAATCATGAGCTTGATGTAATACTTCCGATACTAAGGCATTAGGAATCCATAACTTCCATGAATTATTTTCTTGAGATTCCTCACCACTACTAAAATCTGTTCTCTTGTAAACGAAACCATCTATCACTTTTAAATCCGGAAGCTTATTTTGATTTACCTGAATTCTTTCTATCAAGTTCAAATATTCAGGCAATTTAAAGTGAACTGATTGAAGATCAACAATTGGGCTAATCGTATCAAATTCGTTAACAGAGGGATCATTTTGCCGAGACAGTGCGTCAGCAACTATATTTTCTGTACCACGCCTATGAGTTATAGTAAAGGTGAAACACTGTAGCTTCATTGACCATCTGGCTAATCTGCCTGACAGGTCTTTTTGTCGCATGAGCCATTGCAGTGAGGCGTGGTCAGTTATAACAAGGAAATCTTGACCTTCAATGTATGCGCGAAACTTTTTAATCCCTTTAAGCACAGCTAAACATTCTAGCTCCGTAACCGAATAGTTACGCTGGGCTTTAGATAACTTTTCCGACATGTAAGCTATCGGTAATTCGACTCCGTTTCGCTCTTGCGCTAAAACACACCCGATACCATATGTGCTGGCATCACATAACAATATAAATTGTTTGGAAAAATCAGGAGTTATTAATATTGGAGCAGAAGACAAACAGTTTTTCAAAGACTCAAAAGCTTGAGTAGCGTTTTCGTTCCAATTGATAGATTTCTTGTTCCTTAATAACTCAGTAAGTGGAAAACTCACGGAGGCATAGTTTTCAACAAAACGTCGATACCATCCTGATAAACCTAAAAAACGTCTTAATTGCTTCACTGTGGTTGGTATGGGAAATTCGCGAATAGCCTTGATCTTGTCCGGATCAGTCTTCAATTGGCCTTCTCCAATGATAAAGCCAAGATATTTAATCTCTCGCATACAGAATTTAGATTTTTCTACGTTGATAGTGAGATTTGCTTTTCGTAAGCACAGAGCTATCTCTTGTAGTAAGACGAGGTGTGAATTGAAATCATCAGACAAAACTAATAGATCGTCTAAATAGACGAAGACGCGAGTACGCAAGTGGGCTGGTATAACCTGGTCCATTAAACGACAAAGAGTTTGTGCCGCGTTACATAACCCAAATGGCATCATTTTGTACTGATACAAAGGTCTGTTCGGAACGGTGAAGGCGGTATATTGACGTGACTTTTCATCAAGGGGTATTTGCCAAAAAGCGTGCTTCATATCCAAGCCGGTTATAAACCGAGCTGGTGGCAAACGGCTTAAAATACCGTCAATATGAGGTAAAGGATACGCATCCTTCCTCGTCACTTTATTAACCTCACGCGAATCAAGACATAATCTGGACTTATCACCTTTCTTCACTAAGACACAATTGCTGCTCCACGGACTTGTGGATTCTTCGATAACATCTAATGCTAACATATTATCTACTTCAGCAAACATAAGTTTTTCTATGGCTGGCGAAACTGGCCAATGCCGTTGCTTTACAGGTATTGCTGACTCTACCTCAATTGAATGCTTCATCAAATTGGTTCTTCCCAACCCCTCTTTAACGAACGATGGAAATATGTTAACAACCGCATCGAGCTGTTTCTGTTGATCTTTGGGTAAAACATGAAATTTAGGAAGTTCTGCAAAGTCGTCAGATGCTCCTATATCTAATTCAGAAATTTCTGTCGAAGAAGTTATTTTATCTAGCAATCCAAACTTTTTCCAAAAATCGATTCCTAGGTAGACATTTTGAATGAGACTTGGAATAATGAAGAGTTCTATGGTCTCAATTCTTTGTCTATACGAGATCTCAGTAATTATTTTGCCTTTCACGTTGCATTGCGTTCCATTGGCTGTACGAATAATGCCAGAGCATTTCTTGCTTTTATTGCTTGCCATTAATTCTATCGCTGCTGTTCCTCCAACACAACTAATTGTTGCTCCCGAATCGAGTAAGGCTATATACTCTTTTCCTTCAATATTAACTTCAGTGTATAGTCGTTCGTCGGAATTAAGAAAAATCGACGAAATAATCTTTTTACGGCTTGATCGAACCGATTTCCAAAATGTTCTTAAACGTCGTGTTGACCGTTTAGGCTTATGAATAAACTTAAGATAATCTATTTTGGCGAATATTCTTTCGCGAACCTTATTATAGTTTTCTAACCTAATATGGAAAGGAATCGCGCAAAATTTAGGTTTTTGTTGATTTATTTTCACCTCTGAGATTGGCTCAAAATTTGACGTAAGGTCTTCTTCTTTATGTTTATCGGATGTATCTAGTTGGTGTTGTGGGATACATCCGTCTGTCGGTTTCCCGTAGGGTTACACTTTTGACAACGTGGTTTGAAAGTATTTTTAGCTCCGCAGCCAAAGCAAAAGATGCTACGAGGCTCTAAACAGTCATCAAATCTGTGACCAAGTTTGTCGCAATTCCAACAGGTCGGATTATTTGGTTTGCGTTGAATAGCAAGAACTTCTTCTAAAGGTTCTTTATTATTGACTTTCAATTCGTCCTCATAGTCGTTTGTAAGTTCAGTTATATACGAACGAAGAGTTCGTGGCTTAAACGATTTAATTTCATTATAGAATTGCTCGTGCTTGCGAACTTCTACACGCAGTTGGGATCTATTCAAAATTTTCAAATGGAGTAATTCATGGTGAAGACTGGGTTTGGCGTTTCTAATCAGAAGGTCTATAAGTTGATCTTCTGACATGCCTTGTTGAAGTCTCTCGGCCAGATCTTCAATTGAAGTTTGATAATCATCAAATGGCTCGTTTTCTCCTTGACGTCTCTTTCTAATCTTTTCCCAAATGTCTAAATCTGATTCACCATCTTCGAATCTTTTACGAAATTCTATACAAAAGGTTTGCCATGTGAAGTTGGTATGATTCCGATGGAATTTCCAGTACCAATCACTAGCTTTATTTGCGAATAATAAATACAAATGGTCGCAAAGGAGCTGATAATCATTGTTTAAGTTCTGTTCAGTTAGTGATCGCACGCGATAAATAAAATCTTCCATTCTCATACATTGTTTGGAACCATCAAACTTTATTCTCCAATTCTGTATGATGCTAGATACTCTTTCAGGCGCTACATGTGAACCTGACCTACTTCGGTTCCTGCTGCCGCTTGAATTATTATGATTTTCTGGTTCTACATTAATAAACGCTTCTTGCCTTTGTGAAATAAGGTTATCTCTCTCACGTTCTGGTGGATGCAAATGAAGTGAAGCGATTTGATTTTCAATGGATGTCTGAATGTCCTTACTTAAGGTTGCAGTTAAGCTTTCTATCATATGTGCTTGCTGGGTGGCCATGGTTGACTGAATGTAATTCATTATCTCCACCTGAGTGTTTAAAGTAAGGTTGTTCTGTTGAGGTGGATCGTTAAATACATGATCCAGATGTTGACCTGCGGATCTAGTGGTCATGCCCCTTCTAGGAGTGTTCCTACCTCTAAAACCCTTAGAATTTTTCTTAGGCTCGCGTGATCTGTCGTCAGTGCCTATTGAATCATTGCCGCTTGCTGCTATCGATGCTGCGGAATTGAGTTCTGCTAGTAGATTATTATTTGAGTAAGTCAGTAACATCGGAGTGCAGTTGGTAGCACATATCGGACAAGCCGGTGTGGTTTTAATTAGTTCAACAATACATTCTTTATGGAATTTATGCTTGCAAGGTGCGTTTGCTATCAATGCTGTTGCTGCCATAACTTCGTTGCAGACAGCACAAAATGGATCTTGCTCTTGTAGAACAGATAACAAGTTTTCGTTACTGTGTGTGACTGCCATATTAAAATTCGTTTTTTAATAATAATTTTTGAAATAATTTCATACATAGGTTATAGTCTGTCTTTCCTCATACTTAACTTGCTCACAAAAAAAAATACAGGTAATATATATCGATCTCCATTATCCTTTCATCTATTGTAAATTTAATGGACTATTACTGATTTGGAATAAAATATCCTGAATTGTTGGACAACGTCTAAAAAGAAATTCCAGAACATTGTAAATCCTATGCATTTCAAGAATATTTAAGCCAAAGGCGTACTATTATATTGGATCTTCAAATTGTAATCGCAGTTTAGTACCCTAGATCTATTTTGGTCGATCAATCCAGAAAAAGTACTGAATTGCAATCGCGAATTCCGAAAACAGTTTCTAGACCTTTCCTACTATACTTTCAAGAATCTTCATAATAACTTGTTTAAAAAAAAAATTGAAAAAGAAAAAAATGTGGATGGAATATAAGAGCTTAAATGGGACTTACTAGAATTTTTGAAAAATGTGATACTTCTTCTATTCGGGCCCCACGTTGGGCGCCATTTAAATGTGTAGTGTACAGCTCGGAGGACTGTCATTCTAGCCGATGTTAAACGCTAAAATATCAAATCGTTGTACGACTAAGTTCGAGAGTGCGCATTCTTGCTGTGCTCGGGTCCAGCTCGTCGGATTGGTCGGGGTTCTTTCTTCCCTAGTCGTACGGGTTACGCTGCCACATTTAAAAATAATGCGCGGGTTGGAAAACAAAAAAAACTATAAATATAATCAAACACTGAGAATAAATCACAAACGGAGACGCCGACACGTCAAAAGGAAAGAATTCTGGAGAGATAATACCTGTTAGAGGGAACTTTGATGTTATATGCCCCTCGTCTTTACCCTCCCGACCATGACAATCGTTCTAAATGTTTTACGTTGTCCCTATAGTAAAGGTCCTTAGTCCTTTATGTTATTTTGTGAGAGTTGAGCATGAGTACTAGACAGACGACCAAATCAATTTAAGTATTCATTATAGGTTTCTAGTAACAATTCATATTTTAATAATAAAATTAATAAGGCTTATATACAAATACATTTTTTTTGTTTATGCAGAAAGAATTCAAAAGAAAATAATCAAAAGGATATTCATTAAGTGATTAAATCTAACAAATTTACGTAAGCCGAATTCTTTCATTTCAATAGAGTCAATAATACCAAACAGGGGAGATACTCCTGTATGTATATACGCAAAAAAAAAAAAGGGAAACAATTTACCAACGGTTATATTTAGTACTCACAACTTCAATATGCATGTTAATTCATCGCTGTAATCGTTGGGCCCAAGATGACGTAGATGTTCTTGTTGTGCTATTAAAGGAAATTTATAATTAGGTTTATATATACAGAATTATACTCCATTGGTTACCAGACTCATATTGTTCAGCAAAATAGCGAAACTTAACTTTACTTAATATAGGAATAAACTTTATATGAATTTACAGCAAAAATAATTAAATACCCATTATGCAGGCTGATAAGATAAAAGAAATGGCAAATATAAATTTAGGTTCATTCAAACAAAATTTGAACCACTGTGCAATAAGCAGCTGATCTCGCAAACAACGTAATTCCCTTAGATTATCATAATGACGTTTGGTCCAGACTAGAACTTCATTATGATGAACTTGAACTTGAAATTTTTTTTTTTTTTTTGGACAAGGAAACAGAGAAGAGGGATTAACTGCACATGATCATTTACATAGGCTGCATAGGCCTTTTAGCTTTTAAGGTTCACTTGGTGTATTTTGCTGAGGCAATATGTTTTAGGTTAGATTTTAGTTACGCAATCATTAATATCATCATCCAAATATTAATTGGACAATTAATTGGACTCCTTCGATGAAAAGGTGTGTTGTTGTAGGAGACGATGTGAATGATAATGGTGTGAATTCAGCTTCAGCTACTGAGATTCGTCTGCCTATGCCAAAGCAGCAAGTGCACATGTGAAAGTGGTAGGGTGACTTGTGAAGACTTCCGAAAATTTCTCCTGGCCAATAATTCCAATAGGAATCGCAGCCTAACGATAAATTGTCGCCCAGGACACGTGTTCCTGGCTGAAATATTAACTTATATAAGCTTCTGATCTTTCCAGTGATCTATACACATACCTTTTCCACTAATTCACAACACTAAATCACTTTTAATTTTACACTCGTATGTATAATTGGGCGGTTGATAGATTTTAGTTACTTTATTTAATAAGAAATATATTAATTTCCACGTGACCTTGTTGTAGGACAATCTTTGGTACAAGCAGCCAAACAATTTAATTGCGTGCGAACGAAGCTAATGATCTCGGTCGAATGATTTATGGCTGTACCAAAAATGCAATGCTTCTACCAAACGCATGTGCTCTAAGCAGAGCTTTTAGCTAAGAAGCAGCGGTTCAATCGTATGATCAACTTTTCATTGGCTATTGGCATGTTTGCTGGCGCCAGTTACCGTAATGTTGCGAACAAGTGCGAGGGTGGTTTGAAAAGTTCCTAGTAAATTTTGTACCTAACAATTGAAAAAAATTATTAACTCAACCCCGACAAAACAAAAAAAAAAAAAAAAAAAATTTTTAAAAAGGAATAATAAAAAAAAAAAATATCATATCAAAAATCTTTACTTTAATTATATATTTTTGGGAAATACACCAAATTTTTTCTCCCAAATAAACCCACCCATAAAATAATAGGATTTACGTTTTTTTGTTCCTTGGGAAAAAAAAAAACAAGACTGATAACTTGATTTAAACCAAACTTTTTGCTGGCACTACTCTGGGTGAAATTTCTAGCAAAGACTTTATCGCCAGTATTTAGCTGGACATTTCTGCTGCGCAGATTGTATCTTTGTGCGTTCTGATCGTGAGCTTTGTTTATGTTCACTTTTTGTTTTTTTTTTCCCATTCAAAAAAGAAAAGGGGTCCCCCAACCCACCGTCGTTCAAAAAAAAAAAAAAAAATAAAAAAAAAAAAACATAAACATTTAAAAAAAATTTTTATTTAAAAAAAAAAAAAAAAAAAATAAGAAAAAACTTCTGTTTAAAAAAAAAAAATTAAAAAAAAACAAAAAATTTTTGGTGGTTAAAACCCCAAATTAATTGTTTTTTACAAAAATAAGCACGGATGGCTGACAGAAAAAATATATTTAAACCCCCCTTGCATTGGTTGGAGGTGAATAGATTGCGTGTACCGATCACTTGCCAAAACTATTTAGAAATGCTTCAAAAGAAGTTTGATCGAAATTGTGATCCATTGTCTGTTAATATCTCTTCTGGCACTCCGAAAGTATAAAATATAGCGCTTTCCAGGTAATTGCAAATCTTTGGAGCAGTGAACTTTTTAAGTGTACTGAGAAAATGGAACTTAGTATTGTGATCTACTATAATGAGCAATCCGATGTTACCATTCTTAGTTCTCGGGTATGGGCCCAATAGATCCATGTATAGTTTTTGGAATGGACGATCGGATGTTATTGGTTTACCCATAGGAGGTTTCAAAACAATATTTGGACTCTTTGTCGAACGACAAACTTCACATTCCGAAATATATGCTCGTATTTGGCTAACCATGCGAGGCCAAAACAAATATCGCTTAAGTTTTTCAACCGTCTTTCCCATGCCACAATGTGCAGAGCTTGTTGAATCATGAGCTTGATGTAATACTTCCGATACTAAGGCATTAGGAATCCATAACTTCCATGAATTATTTTCTTGAGATTCCTCACCACTACTAAAATCTGTTCTCTTGTAAACGAAACCATCTATCACTTTTAAATCCGGAAGCTTATTTTGATTTACCTGAATTCTTTCTATCAAGTTCAAATATTCAGGCAATTTAAAGTGAACTGATTGAAGATCAACAATTGGGCTAATCGTATCAAATTCGTTAACAGAGGGATCATTTTGCCGAGACAGTGCGTCAGCAACTATATTTTCTGTACCACGCCTATGAGTTATAGTAAAGGTGAAACACTGTAGCTTCATTGACCATCTGGCTAATCTGCCTGACAGGTCTTTTTTGTCGCATGAGCCATTGCAGTGAGGCGTGGTCAGTTATAACCAGGAAATCTTGACCTTCAATGTATGCGCGAAACTTTTAATCCCTTTAAGCACAGCTAAACATTCTAGCTCCGTAACCGAATAGTTACGCTGGGCTTTAGATAACTTTTCCGACATGTAAGCTATCGGTAATTCGACTCCGTTTCGCTCTTGGGCTAAAACACACCCGATACCATATGTGCTGGCATCACATAACAATATAAATTGTTTGGAAAAATCAGGAGTTATTAATATTGGAGCAGACGACAAACAGTTTTTCAAAGACTCAAAAGCTTGAGTAGCGTTTTCGTTCCAATTGATAGATTTCTTGTTCCTTAATAACTCAGTAAGTGGAAAACTCACGGAGGCATAGTTTTCAACAAAACGTCGATACCATCCTGATAAACCTAAAAAACGTCTTAATTGCTTCACTGTGGTTGGTATGGGAAATTCGCGAATAGCCTTGATCTTGTCCGGATCAGTCTTCAATTGGCCTTCTCAATGATAAAGCCAAGATATTTAATCTCTCGCATACAGAATTTAGATTTTTCTACGTTGATAGTGAGATTTGCTTTTCGTAAGCACAGAGCTATCTCTTGTAGTAAGACGAGGTGTGAATTGAAATCATCAGACAAAACTAATAGATCGTCTAAATAGACGAAGACGCGAGTACGCAAGTGGGCTGGTATAACCTGGTCCATTAAACGACAAAGAGTTTGTGCCGCGTTACATAACCCAAATGGCATCATTTTGTACTGATACAAAGGTCTGTTCGGAACGGTGAAGGCGGTATATTGACGTGACTTTTCATCAAGGGGTATTTGCCAAAAAGCGTGCTTCATATCCAAGCCGGTTATAAACCGAGCTGGTGGCAAACGGCTTAAAATACCGTCAATATGAGGTAAAGGATACGCATCCTTCCTCGTCACTTTATTAACCTCACGCGAATCAAGACATAATCTGGACTTATCACCTTTCTTCACTAAGACACAATTGCTGCTCCACGGACTTGTGGATTCTTCGATAACATCTAATGCTAACATATGATCTACTTCAGCAAACATAAGTTTTTCTATGGCTGGCGAAACTGGCCAATGCCGTTGCTTTACAGGTATTGCTGACTCTACCTCAATTGAATGCTTTATCAAATTGGTTCTTCCCAACCCCTCTTTAACAAACGATGGAAATATGTTAACAACCGCATCGAGCTGTTTCTGTTGATCTTTGGGTAAAACATGAAATTTAGGAAGTTCAGCAAAGTCGTCAGATGCTCCTATATCTAATTCAGAAATTTCTGTCGAAGAAGTTATTTTATCTAGCAATCCAAACCTTTCTACAAAAATCGATTCCTAGGTAGACATTTTGAATGAGACTTGGAATAATGAAGAGTTCTATGGTCTCAATTCTTTGTCTATACGAGATCTCAGTAATTATTTTGCCTTTCACGTTGCATTGCGTTCCGTTGGCTGTACGAATAATGCCAGAGCATTTCTTGCTTTTATTGCTTGCCATTAATTCTATCGCTGCTGTTCCTCCAACACAACTAATTGTTGCTCCCGAATCGAGTAAGGCTATATACTCTTTTCCTTCAATATTAACTTCAGTGTATAGTCGTTCGTCGGAATTAAGAAAAATCGACGAAATAATCCTTTTACGGCTTGATCGAACCGATTTCCAAAATGTTCTTAAACGTCGTGTTGACCGTTTAGGCTTATGAATAAACTTAAGATAATCTATTTTGGCGAATATTCTTTCGCGAACCTTATTATAGTTTTCTAACCTAATATGGAAAGGAATCGCGCAAAATTTAGGCTTTTGTTCATTTATTTTCACCTCTGAGATTGGCTCAAAATTTGACGTAAGGTCTTCTTCTTTATGTTTATCGGATGTATCTAGTTGGTGTTGTGGGATACATCCGTCTGTCGGTTTCCCGTAGGGTTACACTTTTGACAACGTGGTTTGAAAGTATTTTTAGCTCCGCAGCCAAAGCAAAAGATGCTACGAGGCTCTAAACAGTCATCAAATCTGTGACCAAGTTTGTCGCAATTCCAACAGGTCGGATTATTTGGTTTGCGTTGAATAGCAAGAACTTCTTCTAAAGGTTCTTTATTATTGACTTTCAATTCGTCCTCATAGTCGTTTGTAAGTTCAGTTATATACGAACGAAGAGTTCGTGGTTTAAACGATTTAATTTCATTATAGAATTGCTCGTGCTTGCGAACTTCTACACGCAGTTGGGATCTATTCAAAATTTTCAAATGGAGTAATTCATGGTGAAGACTGGGTTTGGCGTTTCTAATCAGAAGGTCTATAAGTTGATCTTCTGACATGCCTTGTTGAAGTCTCTCGGCCAGATCTTCAATTGAAGTTTGATAATCATCAAATGGCTCGTTTTCTCCTTGACGTCTCTTTCTAATCTTTTCCCAAATGTCTAAATCTGATTCACCATCTTCGAATCTTTTACGAAATTCTATACAAAAGGTTTGCCATGTGAAGTTGGTATGATTCCGATGGAATTTCCAGTACCAATCACTAGCTTTATTTGCGAATAATAAATACAAATGGTCGCAAAGGAGCTGATAATCATTGTTTAAGTTCTGTTCAGTTAGTGATCGCACGCGATAAATAAAATCTTCCATTCTCATACATTGTTTGGAACCATCAAACTTTATTCTCCAATTCTGTATGATGCTAGATACTCTTTCAGGCGCTACATGTGAACCTGACCTACTTCGGTTCCTGCTGCCGCTTGAATTATTATGATTTTCTGGTTCTACATTAATACACGCTTCTTGTCTTTGTGAAATAAGGTTATCTCTCTCACGTTCTGGTGGTTGCAAATGAAGTGAAGCGATTTGATTTTCAATGGATGTCTGAATGTCCTTACTTAAGGTTGCAGTTAAGCTTTCTATCATATGTGCTTGCTGGGTGGCCATGGTTGACTGAATGTAATTCATTATCTCCACCTGAGTGTTTAAAGTAAGGTTGTTCTGTTGAGGTGGATCGTTAAATACATAATCCAGATGTTGACCTGCGGATCTAGTGGTCATGCCCCTTCTAGGAGTGTTCCTACCTCTAAAACCCTTAGAATTTTTCTTAGGCACGCGTGATCTGTCGTCAGTGCCTATTGAATCATTGCCGCTTGCTGCTATCGATGCTGCGGAATTGAGTTCTGCTAGTAGATTATTATTTGAGTAAGTCAGTAACATCGGAGTGCAGTTGGTAGCACATATCGGACAAGCCGGTGTGGTTTTAATTAGTTCAACAATACATTCTTTATGGAATTTATGCTTGCAAGGTGCGTTTGCTATCAATGCTGTTGCTAACATAACTTCGTTGCAGACAGCACAAAATGGATCTTGCTCTTGTAGAACAGATAACAAGTTTTCGTTACTGTGTGTGACTGCCATATTAAAATTCGTTTTTTTTAATAATAATTTTTGAAATAATTTCATACATAGGTTATAGTCTGTCTTTCCTCATACTTAACTTGCTCACAAAAAAAATACAGGTAATATATATCGATCTCCATTATCCTTTCATCTATTGTAAATTTAATGGACTATTACTGATTTGGAATAAAATATCCTGAATTGTTGGACAACGTCTAAAAAGAAATTCCAGAACATTGTAAATCCTATGCATTTCAAGAATATTTAAGCCAAAGGCGTACTATTATATTGGATCTTCAAATTGTAATCGCAGTTTAGTACCCTAGATCTATTTTGGTCGATCAATCCAGAAAAAGTACTGAATTGCAATCGCGAATTCCGAAAACAGTTTCTAGACCTTTCCTACTATACTTTCAAGAATCTTCATAATAACTTGTTTAAAAAAAAAAATTGAAAAAGAAAAAAATATGGATGGAATATAAGAGCTTAAATGGGACTTACTAGAACTTTTGAAAATGTGATACTTCTTCTATTCGGGCCCCACGTTGGGCGCCATTTAAATGTGTAGTGTACAGCTCGGAGGACTGTCATTCTAGCCGATGTTAAACGCTAAAATATCAAATCGTTGTACGACTAAGTTCGAGAGTGCGCATTCTTGCTGTGCTCGGGTCCAGCTCGTCGGATTGGTCGGGGTTCTTTCTTCCCTAGTCGTACGGGTTACGCTGCCACATTTAAAAATAATGCGCGGGTGGAAAACAAAAAAAACTATAAATATAATCAAACACTGAGAATAAATCACAAACGGAGACGCCGACACGCCAAAAGGAAAGAATTCTGGAGAGATAATACCTGTTAGAGGGAACTTTGATGTTATATGCCCCTCGTCTTTACCCTCCCGACCATGACAATCGTTCTAAATGTTTTACGTTGTCCCTATAGTAAAGGTCCTTAGTCCTTTATGTTATTTTGTGAGAGTTGAGCATGAGTACTAGACAGACGACCAAATCAATTTAAGTATTCATTATAGGTTTCTAGTAACAATTCATATTTTAATAATAAAATTAATAAGGCTTATATACAAATACATTTTTTGGGCCCAAGATGACGTAGATGTTCTTGTTGTGCTATTAAAGGAAATTTATAATTAGGTTTTTATATACAGAATTATACTCCATTGGTTACCAGACTCATATTGTTCAGCAAAATAGCGAAACTTAACTTTACTTAATATAGGAATAAACTTTATATGAATTTACAGCAAAATAATTAAATACCCATTATGCAGGCTGATAAGATAAAAGAAATGGCAAATATAAATTTAGGTTCATTCAAACAAAATTTGAACCACTGTGCAATAAGCAGCTGATCTCGCAAACAACGTAACTCCTTAGATTATCATAATGACGTTTGGTCCAGACTAGAACTTCATTATGATGAACTTGAATTTTGAATTTTTTTTTTTTTTTTTTTTTTTGGACAAGGGAAACAGAGAAGAGGGATTAACTGCACATGATCATTTACATAGGCTGCATAGGCCTTTTAGCTTTTAAGGTTCACTTGGTGTATTTTGCTGAGGCAATATGTTTTAGGTTAGATTTTAGTTACGCAATCATTAATATCATCATCCAAATATTAATTGGACAATTAATTGGACTCCTTCGATGAAAAGGTGTGTTGTTGTAGGAGACGATGTGAATGATAATGGTGTGAATTCAGCTTCAGCTACTGAGATTCGTCTGCCTATGCCAAAGCAGCAAGTGCACATGTGAAAGTGGTAGGGTGACTTGAAGACTTCCGAAAATTTCTCCTGGCCAATAATTCCAATAGGAATCGCAGCCTAACGATAAATTGTCGCCCAGGACACGTGTTCCTGGCTGAAATATTAACTTATATAAGCTTCTGATCTTTTCAGTGATCTATACACATACCTTTTCCCCTAATTCCCAACACTAAATCACTTTTAATTTTACACTCGTATGTATAATTGGGCGGTTGATAGATTTTAGTTACTTTATTTAATAAGAAATATATTAATTTCCACGTGACCTTGTTGTAGGACAATCTTTGATACAAGCAGCCAAACAATTTAATTGCGTGCGAACGAAGCTAATAATCTCGGTCGAATGATTTATGGCTGTACCAAAAAAATGCAATGCTTCTACCAAACGCATGTGCTCTAAGCAGAGCTTTTAGCTAAGAAGCAGCGGTTCAATCGTATGATCAACTTTTCATTGGCTATTGGCATGTTTGCTGGCGCCAGTTACCGTAATGTTGCGAACAAGTACGAGGGTGGTTTGAAAAGTTCCTAGTAAATTTTGTACCTAACAATTGAACTTATTTAATTTATTCTAAGCGGCCACTACAGTCCGTAACGGTTCCCGCTTCCTTACCCCTACCCCTCCTTGCCCCTCAGCTCCTGCGGCCAATTCGCCGTACCCAGGTTGCCCTCTTGGAACAACTTCCTTTGTTTACTTGCCCACTTTACATGACATTTTACATTGTCATTTTACCTTGCTCTTCTACCTGTTACTCTACATGCTATTTTCTGCTGTGAGACTAATTAAGTCCTCACACTCTCCCCTTCTTCGGTAAAACAAAAAACACTTACTCCTTCTTATCTCCCATTGCTCCTCTTGTTTTGAATTTAAATTTCCGTTTTTTCCCCTCCATTATTCATAAATTTCCCATACCCCACGTTCCCCATATAAAATTTCCCCACTTAAATTTCCTTTTTCTTTCTAAGTGTGACCGTTCCCCCTACTGATCGTTACTTGCCCTGATCACGACTCGTTACGCGGCGAGTATGATGCGTAAACGTTTTCCCACAAAAAAAAATGTTGTTTTGTTTTTTTAAAAATTAAATTTTCCCCCTTCTGCCGCCCACCCCGATGCTACCCCTCGTTCCCCTGGCTACCCGTTCACCCCGCCTGTAAATACGATTCCAAACATCTATTTTTTTCTTCCAATACTTCATTTTTTTTTATTTCATTTTTTTTCAGTCTTTGTTTTGTTTTTGTTGTTGTCCTCACCCTACGGCCGCTCCTCCACGAAAACACGGACGCCGCTGCGTCCCAACTTCACCCGGTAACGTCCATTAGCCAGCAACAACAAGTGAGACCGCCGCTGCTCACTTGGATGGAACCTCGGCCCCTTCAGCGCCGCTCGCAGCTCCTCCGGCCACTCCTCTGCCGCCACACTACGCCATGTGGCCGGCCTCCACGGCCCGGAATGCTGCCATGGCTGCCGATCGGGGTTGCCAAACCCTACTGGTGGGTTGCCCACCGAGTGATGGCGACACAACGGCGGTCGCTGCTGCGGCATCTGCGCCATCCCCGGACATGACTGCTGCCTCATAAAAACTGGACGAGTCTGTGGCGGCGGCTGCTGTGGCTGCGACGATGGTTGCTGCTGTTGTTGTTGTGGTAGCGGCTGTTGTTGTTGCTGCTGCTGTACCGGTTGCTGCTGTTGTTGTTGCGGCTGCTGTACCGGTTGCTGCTGTTGTTTTTGTGGTGGCGGCTGTTGTTGTTGCTGCTGCCGTTGTTGTGGCTGCGATTGCGGTGGTGGCCACTTCCACGGTCCGCGCTCCAACACTTCCTCTCTCGGCTCCAACGGCACCAACCGTGGCGGAGTGGGTGGCAACTCCACTATTTGTGGGCCACTCCTACGGTTTGGCACCACTATGGCCTCCCGCCAAGTCCACACCAACGCCGCCTGGTGCTCCCAATGGTCACCCCGGTATATGGTACGTTTGGCCCGCGTAAGCACCGGGATTTCCTCCTTGAATTGCGGCGCCTCCTCAGTCTCCTCGTCGCTAGAGATCTCTATGACCTCGGGATCCACCCGTGGCCACGTTGGAGCTGCCTCCAACTCCTCCGGATGCAACCCAAGCGGCTCCAGCTCCTCCTCCTCGGTGTCGGACGCTGCCGACTCGGAGGTGGACCACGTCGTCTCCCCAGCGACCAAGGTGGTGTGGCTGCCGTCGACGTGCTCGACCGCACCGGAGAAGCATCCAGCACCAGCACATCACGGCGTTTCCGTAGCAGCTGCTGCCGCTCTCTAGGCTTTGGGTGAGTGCTGGCCCTGGATGCTACCTTCTTGCCGCTGAACGGCAACCGTCGCTTCGCGCCCACTCGATTCTTGGCACGCAAGCGTGCCAACAGCTCTTCCCGTTTGGCCATCCGCCGCCTCTCTCCCAATTCGCGCGCCTCGCCAGACAAACGCCTGGCACGGCGGCTGGGACCGGCTGGCTCTGTGCCTTGTGCTACAAAATTTTCCTGTTGCTTTGCCGAGTTCATTTTTTCAAGTGCCGGCACATGGCTGCCAACTTTGCCCTTGAACCTGGCCTCTGCCCAGGCGCAGTTTTAGGAACCGTTGGGCGTCGAAAGCTTTTCTCTTCCCAGCCTTTTTCGTAGTTCCGAGCTAGCGGCACTTCCGCGGCCTGCTATCTCGCTCGCACCTTAGCTGATCATACCCTGTCTCTCTCTTTACTTTCGCCGCTTCTTAACCCCCTGTTGCCAATTTGGATCCATAGTTTGATGGATGTAGATATTATTTTTCTTTTCAAATTTTTTTTATGTTTGTTTGTTTTGAGTTTATTTTTATTTTACTTTTACCTCGACATGTTAATTACATGTTGTTAACTATTTTTTTTTTTTTTTTTTTTTTTTGTTTTGTGGAGAATTTCACATTCTTCCTTTTATTTTATATTTCATTTGTTTTGTGGAGAATTTGACATTCTTCCTTTTATTATTATTCTTTCGGATTATATTTATTTGTTTGTTTTCTATTTTCTTTTTTCCCGGAGAATTTAACATTCTTCCCATTCTTTTTCAGCAATCTTTTGATTTTTGCGAAGAATTCTAAGATTTGTTTTGTGGAGAATTTAACCAATTTTTTTTACATTCTTCCGCATCTAATTATATACTTTTCCAATTTTGTTTTGCGGAGAATTTAACATTTTTCCGCCTACAATTATATAATTTTACAATTTTTGTTTTGCGTAGAATTTAACATTCTTCCGCCTAACATTATAAAATTTTACAAATTTTGTTTTTCGGAGCATTTTTACAAATTTTGTTTTGCGGAGAATTTAACATTCTTCCGCCTACCCTTATATAATTTTTTTCTTGATTATATAATAAAATTATATAATTTTGTTTTGCAGAGAATTTAACATTCTTCCGCCTACACTTATATAATTTTACAATTTTTGTTTTGCGGAGAATTTTAACATTCTTCCGCCTAACATTATATAATTTTACAAATTTTGTTTCTCGGAGCATTTTACAAATTTTGTTTTTGCGGAGAATTTAACATTCTTCCGCCTACTCTTATATATTTTTTTCTTTGATTATATTTTTTTCCAAAATTTTTTTTCACGGTTTTTGTGGAGAATTTTGCATTCTTCCATTCTAGACAATTTTTATTTTCCTTTTTGCGGAGAATTTGACATTCTTCCGCCTACACTTATAATTTTTTCTTGATAAAATTTTTTCCAAATTTTTTTTCACGGTTTTTGTGGAGAATTTTGCATTCTTCCATTCTAGACAATTTATATTTTCCTTTTTGCGGAGAATTTAACATTCTTCCGCCTACACTTTTATAATTTTTTTTTTTTTTTTTTGATTATATTTTTTCAAAATCTTTTTTTTTCGGGATATTTTTATACTTCTTCTTCGCTACTTATCCCGGGTTCTTGGTCCACTGTTGGTATGGCTTCCTTTTCTTCTGTCGCTACGTATGGTTTCAAACCACTGACATGCGCTGTCTTTGTGCGTCGTTGACCGTTCTTCCGAACCTTACAAATTACCGGCGAAATGAAACTTAGGACTTGAAATGGTCCGTCAAATCTGGGTGCCAGCTTGGCAGCAAATGCATCTGCTGCATTTGACAGTTTGTGCTCCTTCACCCAGACTTGATCTCCAATCTTTGGCTTCCACTGTCGTCGCCTTAGATTGTAATGCCTGGCCTGATCCTGTGCCGCCCGTTCCAAATTTCGCCTTACTAGTTCAAAAATTTCCTTTAGCTTGTCCGCGTTATTGGTTGGATCTTGCACCGCTTGCCCCGTACCCAGCGATGTTTCGTCATACAAAGCTTTTGGTAATCTGGGCTCCCGTCCCTGAGTCACAAATGCGGGACTATATCCGGTGGATTCGACCACACTGGTGTTAATAGCGAGCATTATTTCAGGCAACGCTTCATCCCACATCCTTTGGTCTTCTCCTGCAAATTGGGCTATCATTGTTTTGACCGTTCGGTTGACTCTCTCGGTTGGATTTTCCTGTGGTGTATACGGGGCCGTATATTGATGCCGCACACCCAAATTTTCGACATATTTTGTGAAAATTTTGCTTGTGAATTGGGCTCCATTATCGGTAATAAGTACTTTTGGTACTCCAAACCGAGCTATAATTCTTTCTCGAAACGCTTTCTGTAAGGCCGCAGCGGTGGCTTTCCGCAACGCCACCAATTCGGTCCATTTGGAAAACCGGTCTATCATTACCAAAAGCATGGTATTACCATGTTTGGATCTTGGTAATGGACCCACAAAGTCGGCACAAATGGTTACCCATGGCTCCTCTGGTATCTGGGTTAGCATTTTACCTGCTGTTTTTAACTGGCTATTTTTGAATTTCTGGCAGATTTCACATCTACTTACGTAGCCTCTTATGTCTCGATGCATTCCAGGCCAATAGTACCTTGCTGCGATTCTAGCGATAGTTTTTCGACTTCCCGTATGCCCAGCCGTGGCTTCGTCGTGGTTTTCGTGGAGAACCCTTTTACGCTGGCTTTTTGACACGCACAGCTTCCACGCCACTACATCCTCATGCCCCGCTCGGTGAGGAATGTGTCGAAAAACATTCTCCCCTTCAATCAGATAATCCGAAAATTTTTGTGGATTTGTCTCGATATTTTTCCGTATCTGTTGAATCCAAGGGTCGGCTTCATCTGGCCGTTCTTGCGATCCTATATCATCCGCCATGCGTAAGCATCTTTCATCCGGCATTGGTTGGCGTGACAATGCGTCTGCCACTACATTTAATTGCCCTTTCCGATATTTTACCTCAAAATCATACTGCTGAAGCTCTAAAGCCCATCTTGCTATCCGCCCTGATGGACTTTCGATGCTATTTAGCCATTTCAGAGCCATATGGTCGGTAATTACGGTAAAATGGTATCCCTCGAGATATGGACGCAATTTCCGTATGGCCCAGACTATCGCCAGACATTCCTTTTCGGTTGCTGAGTAATTTCTCTCAGCTCCGTTCAAAGTTCTGCTAGCATAGGAGATAACTCGTTCGCCTTTCTCTCCCACCTGCGTGAGAATAGCCCCCAAGCCATAATCACTGGCATCGGTTTGTAAAATGAAAGGTCTTTCGAAATCTGGACATGTCAGAACCGGATCCGAGATGAGCTTTTCTTTCACTTTCTCAAATGCGTTTTGTCGTTCAGCCGTCCATTCCCATTTCGTGCCTTTTTTTAGAAGTGCACTCAAGGGGTGGACCAATGTTGCAAAACCTGGTACAAAACGTCTGTACCAGGAGGCCACTCCCATATATTGGCGCAGCTCTTTAACATTTGTTGGAGGCTTTAGTTCTGCTATCGCTGCTACTTTTTCGGGATCAGTGCGAATACCCTGGTCTGTTACCAAATGGCCTAGATATTTGAGTTCTTGCTTGAAAAACTCGCACTTATCGGGGTTAATCCTTAAATTTGCCACTCGTAGTCGATGAAATACTTCTTTTAGGTTGGACATGTGTTCTTCCACCGTTTTGCCAATGACGATAATGTCGTCCAAGTAAGCAAATGCCTTTGGCATCATTTCTGGACCTATAACTTGATCCAATGCCCTTTGGAAGGTGGCTGGGGCAGATGTGAGCCCAAATGGCATTACTTTCCACTGGAAAAGTCCTCTGCCTGGCACCGTAAATGCCGTTAAAGCTCGGCTGGTAGCCTCCATTGGAATTTGCCAATACCCATCCTTGAGATCTAAGCTACTGATAAATTTAGCTTCTCTCAACTGATCCAGTATATGGTTAATCCTTGGCAGTGGATAAGCGTCCTTTATAGTCCGCTCATTCATATCCCGGAAATCCATGCATAGCCTCCATTTCCCCGTCTTCTTTTTACCATGACTATTGGGGCACTATGAGGACTGTTTGATGGCTCAATACAGTCTTTCTCCAATAGTTCGTCCACCTGAGCATTTATTTCCGCCTGCATTTTTGGATTTTTAGGAAAATATCTTTGTTTAACAGGACTATCGTCCTTTACGACTATGCGGTGTTCTGCAACAGTCGATGTACCCGACATTTTTTTGAAAATGGCCAACTCCTCGTCTAGAAATTCTTTTATTCTATCCTTTTCCGACCACTTTTCTTCATTTTCCTCCCGTTTTATTTCTACCGCACTGGTTAGTTTTTCCTCTAACCACCCATTTCTCCTTCCACGTTGGGGAATGGTAATAAAATGTCCTCCACATGACATTTCTACTCCCATGCCAACTAAAAAATCCCATCCTAATACCAGGGCGTCTATAATTCCTGGCATTATGAGCAAGCATATTTTCCTTTTCTTATTCCCAAATGCGATCTCTACCTCGATCGATTTTTCTATACAGCTTCTTCTGCCATCCGCTAATTTTACTTGTTTTCTAATTTGTACCGCTTTTCCCACATCTCGCAATGACTCCGCCAAGGTCTGGCTGATGAAACAGGTCGTGGCTCCTGTATCCACCGTTGCCTTGATTTCGTGTGTTCCTATTTGGACGGTTGCTGTCAATTGCTCTCCTTCATCTTGCAGCTTTCCTATTAAGACCGAGGGGCTACTAGTGGCGACGCCCGCTCGTCCCTCGCTTGCGGTGGTCGTCGATCGTTTCCCGATGCTTTACAACAATTAAAGCTCCTTACTCCGATTCTTCCGCACAGCCAACAGAACAACATTTGTGGGTTTCTACATTCCCTTGACCAATGTCCCAATTGTCCACAGCGTCGGCACGCCTGTGATGGGTTTGGTACAAAATTGTTCGCTGTTTGTACCATTCTCGGTGCCGGTTGTGGTTCTGCCTGGCTCTGCTCTGTGAACCGCCGGCATTCTTCCACTCTCCCAGGCACGAAATTTGTAACATTGCCGCAATTGTTCATCTCCTGTCGGTTTGAAGCAAAAGGATTCGCACTGTGTCCATTTCTTATCGCCGGTTGTGGTTCCGCCTGGCTCTCTTCCATACAACGCCGGCATGCTTCCACTTTCCCTGGCATGAAATTTGTACCCGTGCCCCTATTGCTTCTACCTTGCCTATTCTCCTCCCAAAATTTCTTTTTGTCGTTTTCCAAAGTCTCGAAATCGTCCGCTAGTTCCATTAGTGCGTCCAAGGTGGAACACTCGTATGGACGGACAAACATTCGGAGTGTTGGCGTACTATTGTCGTGTATAGTTCGAATTTGTTTTGCCTGTGACCAGCGTAATGGACGCATTAAAGTTTGCATCTCCACCATATACATTTTAAACGGTTCTCCTAGTCTTTGTTTTCGCAAGTGCACTTCTTGTTCCAATTTTTGGAAATAGTCTCGTGGTAGGAAATATGCTTGGAAACTGGTGACAAAAGCATCCCATGTTGCCCACTGCCTGTTATTGGCTATAAACCAGTTCAATGCCATTCCTTTCAATAGTTCTGGCATTGCTCTGGGAATCATGTCCAAGTCTAACCCATAGGTTATTGTAGACCATTCTACTCTCTCCAAGAAGTCGAATGGTTTCCCTTTTCCATCGAAACTGAATCCCCATTCTCGAACTTGCTTAGCCACCTTTGGATATTCTCCTACGGTTGGTGCTTGTGGTTGGTGAATGGGTGCTACTGGCTGATCTGGTGCTAATGGCAGCTTTTGTGAGCTCCCACCCTGTATCGATGCTCTGCGTATATCCGGAATTGATAGTTCTGCCACGTTAATTCCTCCCACTGCACCTAATAGAGCTGGCTTTGGCGAGTTTTTAGTGTGCCGCCGAGCCAATTCCTCGATTTGTGGTCCCATTATAAAATCTGTTTCCATTTTCCTTGCCCATTCTCCGAAAATTTTTCGCATTTCATCTACTGTTCCCTCCATTTCCAATCCCACCTCTTGTGCATATTTCACAAGTTCTTCTTTTCTAAGGTTATAAACCCACGATCGTACCATTTTCTTCTTTTAAATCACTTTTCCACTGCTAAAACCACGTTGGGCGCCAGTTGTAACGAACCTTTGTTGTCGCCGGCTTACGCTCAGGGCAGTCGCAGGTCGCTCCAACAAATTTATAATTGCGGAGTTAGCAATGGAATAAGAAGACTTGGTTTGATTCGATTTAGTGTCGTTTATTGACCTTAACTAGTTTTAATACAGGCTTACAACTAGGCTTAGGTTAAATATTAACGCTACGGCTTATTTCTAGTGCTTAGGCTTCTATGTACTCCTTGAGTTATTGCTCCGTTTCGGGTTCACCCTGATCTCGCTGGCACCACGATTCGCTCGGACACGCTTGCTATTCGCAAAGCTCGCCTGCTCTCGTTTCACTCGCACAGCTTCGCTCTAGGATTTTGTCTTTTTCCTGCTGGCCCTTGGTTCCGTCAGACCCGACTGGCATAAATCGCACAGAATTCGTCGACTCACCGTTTCTCGCACAGCTAAATGGTAACACTAGCCCTACTTAGCACTCACTCTGGCTCTGCTTGATGATCCTGGTGGTCCTCCGGTGGTTTTCCCTCGTTGGCACTCTGCTCCGTTTACTCGCGTTGGTAATTCGCACTCGCTTGAAGTCACGCACTTGACTGGCACTCGCTTTAAAATTCCGCACTTGTAACTGGTACTCGACTGTCCAGAAATTCGTGCCTTGCTTCCTTTTATAGTGCTCTGCGAACCTCTGCTGCTGCCAATAGAAAACGACCACGTATCTTCCGTTGTTCGTCTTCCTGTTTCCCTTTTTGCTTTACCGCTGTTGCTAAGCGGTGGCCAATCCCGCAACATTGTACGAGCGTGACTGCGATCGCTCTTGTTTTCCGCTGCTTCGGCCTCTTTCCTCCGTCCGTAACGGTTCCCGCTTCCTTACCCCTACCCCTCCTTGCCACTCAGCTCCTGCGGCCAATTCGCCGTACCCAGGTTGCCCTCTTGGAACAACTTCCTTTGTTTACTTGCCCACTTTACATGACATTTTACATTGTCATTTTACCTTGCTCTTCTACCTGTTACTCTACATGCTATTTTCTGCTGTGAGACTAATTAAGTCCTCACAAAATAAATAAAAAAATACCAAATATAAAAAATTTTAAACATTAAAAAAAAAATACCCAAAAAAAACTTTTCAAAAAACCCCTTCCCCCCCCTCCTCTCTTATGTCATTATATACCCCACCCTTTTTTTTTTAAAAAAAAAAAAAAAACAAAAAATTTGGTACATAATGATGAAAAAAAAAAATTTTTTTCCCCCCCCTTTTTTTTTTCACCACCCATTCTACGGCAGCTAAAACTATATATCTTCTTTCTCCACAATTATTCATAACTCATATACCAATTGTACGTTCGAAAGAAAAACCAAATTTTTTCTAACCAAATCTTTTTTCCCAACCATTCTTTAGCAAAAATAATAACACCCTTTTTTGATAAATTTTTCGAAATTGTGTGGAAGCATATAAAACTAATATATACTACGATTGGTGACGCTACGATGAAAACAAAAAAAAGAATTTCCCACTAGAACTAGTTTTTTGACCGACCCTTTATATGGCAGCTATATGATATAGTCATCCGATTTTTATAAATTTTTTCACAATTATGTGGAAGCATATAAAACTAACATACACCAAGATTTGTGCCGCTACGATGGAAAACAACAAAGTTTTTCTAACTAGAACTAGTTCTTAGACCGATCGTTCCTATGGCAGCTATATGATATTGTCATCCGATCCGGTTCCGACATATTAGTTGCGTGCAGTAAAAAGAAGATTCTGAGCAAAAGTTCAGCTCGATAGCTTTAAAACTGAGAGACTAGTTCGCGTAGAAACAGACAGACGGACGGACGGACAGACGGAATTGAACTCAGCTCGTCGTCCTGATCAAGAATATATATAGTTTATGTGGTCGGAAATGAATATTTCTATGGGTTACAAACTTCTGGGCAAAATTAATATACACTTTTCAAGTGTATAAAAAGAACGCTATGCGTCAAAAAGAAAGAAAGAAAAAAAAATGTTATTGTCCCACGAGTGATTAGCGTTCCAAAAGTTGGAGGCTTTTTACCATTGATGTCAATTTTAACTGCACTAGGAGCTATTGGTGGAATCGCCTCGGGTAGTGCAGCCGTTGCTAAAACAATTAATAATGCGAAAAATGCCCACCAGCAGCTCGAAGAGAGTAAAAGACACAATAAGAAAATGGAAGCAATTGCTTTGGGACATGGACTCCATCTGAAACCATATCGACAGGGCTATGGTCTTGCCACATCAGCGCACTTCAAAAACTTTTAAGTCATCTACCCAATAAGCCGCTTACCAATCTTGATTTGATGGAGTTTGCCCAAAAGCATATTCGTTATATCAGAGGTGTATTTATGAGAGATCAATTTGGCAAATACAGAATCAAATGGTACACATTGGGTGGCTTATTATAGAACTAATGGAGAAAATCAATATTTCGATAGTTTTAATAATTTGCAACCACCACAGGAACTAATTAGATATTTGGGAAAAAATATCACCTACAACTATGAGCAAAAACAGCGATTTAATTCCTCTAACTGTGGACACTTGTGTCTACAATTTTTGTTGTCATTATACTAAATCAAATAACTGACAATAAAAACATTTATCGAAACAAAAACAAGTATTTGTTTACCTATCTTTACAAAAAGCAATATATATTACAGCTCACTCTCATGGGTCAACAGTCTATCTTGGAAAACTGATCTGCACTTACAACATTTACCCGAAACTGATCTGTTAAAAGCTGTTTCACAATTTACCTGTTACAGTTGATCTGTTAAAACTGACCTGTTTCAAATAACTGAGCTATTAAAATTTATATGCTACTGACCTGTTCTAAATAACTGAGCTGTTAAAACTGATCTGCTGATTTTTACCATTCGAAAATGGAACCGCGCACACTCAGCGAATTAACAAAGACAAGAAATATCTTAAAAAGAAAATTTCAAAGTCTAAAACTAGGCAAAGCCGAAAGTGAAAATAAACTGGAGGAAGTATATAAGCCAATAACTCAACCTTTAAAAAAAACTTATTAGTAGTAGTAGTAGTAATATTTTATTTTTGACTTGTCGAAGGTGTGGCA
Source organism: Lordiphosa mommai (assembly GCA_018904225.1). Lineage (NCBI taxonomy): Eukaryota > Metazoa > Arthropoda > Insecta > Diptera > Drosophilidae > Lordiphosa > Lordiphosa mommai. The sequence goes on along the minus strand of JAEIFT010000350.1, from coordinate 51,726 downwards.
AGCAGCCGTTAACCTAAAGCCGTTTCAAAACAAAAGTGAGCATAACATAAATAATATAAATACATAAATAACATAAATTGTAAAATAGCATAAGTTCTATATTCTATAACATAAAGTGGTGTTGACATAGCATAACATTTTTTAAATTTAATTTTACAAGCTTGAATTTCGTGTTACTAAAAAGTTTCATTTATAATTTGTGCTCTATATCTTAAGGCGTTGCTGACGTAGGTAAATAGTCTGGTCCAGTCAACTCCATTTAAAAGGTTTTGGCATTCCAAATCCGACATGAATCTCTTTCCCAGGCTAGCAGCTCTAATTTCCTGAAGAATCGGACATTTACCCAGAAAATGTATCGTGTCCTCTTGTTCATTTGTATTACATAGTGAACACTGGATGTCTGCATTTTGAAGGTGTGGTCGGTAATTTAGGCGTAACATTTCAACTCTTATTTTAAAAAATGAGTGAGATTACGTTGGCTCCTAAAGCGTCTTGAAAATAATTTGTCTCATTCAAGTTGTGGTTTAATTTATTATACGAATTCCTGACAGTGCTTTGTCTTGCTTCGTTTCCCCCAATTTTGCCTCATGGTTAGCTCAATGTTTGTTATAAGCTCAGTTTGTTGTATTTTCCACTGACTTGGATTTTCCAGTGTTAGCTGCGAGTTATAAATCTCCGATAGGTTTTCCCATCGCTGAAAGCATAGTGATTAAGTGGACAACAAGTATTTGGAGACAATTTTGGGGTATCTCTGATCGGGCATCGTAAGAATCTTCGCCACATAGTTGAAGTGGAGCTTTAAGGTATGCGTGAATAATGGTGGCAGGCCGGTTTCCAGATGTATCGCGTAATTTGGTGTATTTTGCGGAAGGTAAAATATCCTTTTTATAAAGTATCGTTGTCCTCGTTCAACTGCATCAAATAACACGTCACCCCACACTTGCGCTGCGTAGCATGTAATCGCCTTCGCTGTTGCTTGATACATTTTATATTTTGAGCTTGCATTAACATATTTACGTTTCAGCAAAGAGTTCCACGTGCTACTTATTGCTATCCTGGTCTCCTTAAGTTTTAGCTCAACGTGCTTAGCAAAGCTCATATTGCTAGTCAGGGTTACCCCCAAATATTTAAAAGACTTAACCACTTCCAAAGGCGTTCCTGATAGGTTCCACCTCTCATTTCGTGCAAATTTTCCTCTCCCATTTCTAACTACGAGTACTTTTGACTTATCACAATTGATGTTTAAATTCCAAGTTTTGCAATAGTTTTGTGTCGCATCTATTATTTTCTGTAGTATTTCGGAGGACTCAGCTAACATGACCATATCATCTGCGTACTTCAAGATCTTAAAGTGGTGATCTCCCATTTTGACTCCACCGGGAAGAGAGGACTCTATGTCATCCACATAAAGGGCAAATAGGAGCGGACTGATTAGGCCTCCCTGTTTGACCCCTTGGTTCGTTTGGAAGCCATCAGATAAACTATGGCCGTCCCATACTCTAGCGGTATTATGGCTATACAAACTTATGAGCATGTTAATGATTTTTAATGACAATCCCATATTGCTCTGCTTGTACATAAGGCATTTGCTATTTATTGTGTCGAACGCTGCTTTAAAATCGATAAAAAAGAGGTACATCTTTTTTCCTTTACGCAGATACTCCCTGGCAAGTGCCGTGAGCGCAAATATGCTGTCAACCGTAGAGTACCCTTTTCTAAATCCCATTTGGCTTTCGCTGAGTAGATGGTTCGAATCTACAAATCTAGTGATGCGAGTTAGCAGCATGGATGCGAAGACTTTCATTGACGAATTAAGAAAAGAGATGCCTCTATAGTTTTGAACATCATTTGGGCTTCCCTTCTTATATATTGGGTAGATGATACAGGGTTGCCCATATTCGACGGACCCATGTTTTTTTTTTTTAAATATAAGAAAAAAATAAAAATTTGGCGGTTGGCAATCTTAATCATTTAATTTGTTCCAAGTAGATTTGTTTACATCAATTTTTGAATATGATATCTCTCAAATGGCCGCCTCTGGAGTTGATGGCGTATTGTACCCTTTTTGCAGCGTTTTCCATCGTTTTCGCCAACATTTCGGCAGGAATAGCGGCTATTTCTTCACGAATGTTGTCCTTGAGTTCTTCTACGGTTCTTGGCTTGTTAACGTAAACCTTTGACTTCAAATATCCCCACAAGATGAAGTCAGGCGGCGTCAAATCAGGCGAACGCGGTGGCCAGTCCAAATCACCACTTTTCGACATCAAACGGCCCGGAAACAATTTCTTCAGAAAATCGATTGTTATGCGACTTGTGTGCGGTGGAGCGCCGTCTTGTTGAAACCAGAACTGCCTCATACGCATTCGGACGAATAATTGGCATCACAAAATTGGTCATCATGTCGCGATAACGCTCCTGGTTGATGGTAACAGCATGGCCATTTTCATTTTGGAAGAAAAATGGCCCAATGACCGTTTTCGCACTAACGCCGCACCAAACTGTGACTTTTTCGTCATGAAGAGGCACTTTCTAAATCTCCTGATGATTTTCAGTGGCGTAAATACGGCAATTTTGCTTATTTACGGTCCCATTCAATGTGAAATGGGCTTCATCGGACATGATAATTTTGTTTTCACAATTGACTTGTTCTGTTGAATGTAAATTTCAACTATTTCAGAGCGCTCGCGTGGCGAGTATTGTTCCATGGTAAAAATCTGCTTGGACTGACGCTTCAAACGCGGTATGTCATTAAGCGATCTGATATCTCTGTCAAAAGTTATGGCGTTGCCAGATGGGTCCGTCGAATATGGGCAACCCTGTACTTGTTTGAAAGCTGTTGGGCACTTTGGCTGTGTTGAACATTTTATTAAAAACCTCTGTGAGATGGCATATGAATGAGCGGGAGGCATTAGCCAGGAATTCCACAGGTACTCGATCTGTTCCGGGCGCTTTATTTGGCTTACTTTTCTGTAGTGCGATTTAGACATCCTCTATATCAAATGCACAATCTAAGGAATCAACAATAATATTTGGTAGGGCATAGCTCACAATATTACTATGGTCATCTGAGAGCAAGTTCTGCTGGTGGTACAGCAATGTTCTTCCTAGCTCCCGAACCATTAAGTCTTCGTACGAGTGCCCAGAACGATTTGCTATCGGTAACGCGGCACATGTCTGCTTCCAATTTACTGAAATACAGTCTTTGGGTTTCCTTACACTTTAGCTTATAGAAGCGGTTTAGTTAGTTCTCTTATCCTATCTTATTAGTTCTCTTTATCCTAGCTATTTTAAGGGCATTGAATGAGTTTATTCTGGCTCTTTCACACTCTTGATTAAACCAGTATTGTATCCCAGTTTCAGTCTTCGGTCTCTGCATGAATTTAGCCGTTTCCGCAATACAACCTATTAAGGAGTCCATCTCTACTTCTCGCTGTGATAGAGCTAATTTTCCGATTTCGTGATCTAGTTTTGCTGAGTATTCCTGCGCTCGTGCTTGCATCCATTTCAGCTTGGGTAGTAACTGGTTTTCGTTTTCTACCTCGGGTAGATTTGGTGAAGTTGAGATCCACTACTAGGGGCATATGATCCGAAAAAAGTTTGACTTCCAATCCACATATCTGCTACATGGGTGTGCCACTGGCCTTGTATCAAGCAGTAATTAATTGTCGATGTCGCCTGACCCCGCATGAATGTATATCTTCCGTCCTTGTCGCTTTGCGTCGTTTCATTTAAAATTGTCAAGCGAAAGCATTCACCGAGCTCTATGATCTGCTTTCCCTTTGCATCAGTCATAGTGTCTTGCGAGTTTCTTGGAGCATTTGCATGTTTTTCTTCTGATGTAGGGTCCATTATGCCTATTTGTGCACTTCCCAGCCGCGCATTCAGATCACCTAATACCATTATGTATTTCATATTTGACTCGCTCAGGGTATTGTATAGTTCCTCAAAACTCGTTGCCCAACTATTACAATTAACATAGCAATGTAGAGCTTTTCCTTTGACGTATCGAACTCGATAACAGTTGTTCGTTTGATGGTTGTGAATTTACATATTTGAGCCAGATTTTTTTTTTATTCCAAAAAGGGAACCTACACTTGCTCGTCCTCTTGCTACTGCTCGAGTCGCAATACTCCATCTGATGTTAAAGTCCACAAAGTACGGTTCATACAGCTCCTCATTTTTTTCAATAAATGTTTCTGTTGCGGCTGTTCGAAGCCTTCCAGCGCCGCCCAGTTACCAGACGATGTGTAACGTGCAGGGTGTGGGTGTTTATTTATTTTTTTGTACTAGTTGTTGTTGCAGGGTACTACGCTTTTTAAATATACTAAAAATAGTTTGCTCAAAAAAGATATACTTATATAAACACACTATGGCGGGATTTCGGGGTTTGTGCACCTCTAGCTTTGCTTCAGCTAGCCCGCCGGGTTGTCGGGGTTCTTCCTACTGTCCCTTTTTGTGCCATTCATATTGATTTTAGGTGCACTTTGATACAGTTCCGAAGGAACCAAATAATAAAAGAAAACAATTTTTAATAAAAAAACATCGGATCGGTTCGACATACCGTCATACTATCAAACTTAGGGAAATTAGATGTTATTTCTTCCCGACCCTACCTAGGCTGAAACTTTAGATTAGCCCTCTTTTGTAATGTGTAGGATGTGGGTTAAAATGTACCTTGATTTGTAGGTTGGCTGGATTTCGAGATGTGCACCTCTAGCTATGCTCTTGCTAGCTCGCCGGATTGTCGGGGTTCTTTTCTACTCTCCTTTATACCATACGCACACATTTCCATAATGTTTTAGGTGCACGATTACAAAAATATAAAGTTCAGAAGGAACATTCTACCAATCTGATATCGTATCATTGAATAATATTAAAATAAAATAAAACGTTAAAGCTCCCGACGGATAGCCAGATCATATTCCAATAGGGTGGGAAATCCGATGACCTTGATTTCCTTCTCTACCCTCCCGACCTATGCCTTACAAGAATTATGTAAGGACCCTTTTTTTTTTTAGTCTCAACGACGATTCATGTGCCGCTAGACCTCCTCATGCTTTACTCAGGACGAACAACAAAAAGGTGTTTAGAACATATTCAGGATTTAATTATACTTCATTAATGGTTTATCTGGGCTTATGTACATTTGATTATTCATTTTTTTTTTTGATTATTTAATATAAAGAAAATTGATTATTTATAATTATAAGAAAAAAATTGACAATTTAAATGACTAACAAGTATATATATAGATATATAAAAGAGAAAGATTCAACAATCAGAGTATGGGCAAGGAATTTCATTATAGGATCCACAAATTTCAATTAATAACATCTTCTTTGGATATTCATATGTATGCAAGTTTAAAAAAATATAATCAAAATGGGCCATTTAAGCCACTAGCTTACCAACTTTTAATCAAGAGTACTCCTTCGTGACCGTTGAGCTCAAGGATGACGATGAGGACGAACTGTTGGGGGGGGTTGAAAACGGTTATGAGCATACATATGTTTGGATACTTATAAATTCAAATTTCATTTATGTCCATACCCGTACTGGATCCGATCTTGATCAAATGACTTATTTAATTGTTTAACTCTTACTTAATTCTATTTACTATTAATAATTTGATAAACAAAAAGTTTTAGAGCCACTGTTTGACCAAATAGTACAAATCATATGTAAACACGCCAGCATAGCCACTGTGTACAGTTTTAGAAGCATTGACAAAAATGAGAAGTGATAGGAAACCTTAAGGCAACTTCATTATGATCGATCATATTGGCCGTGAAATTAACGAGATAATGAGCAACTTGGCATTGAACTTGAATTTAAACAGCTGATTAGACAATGCAAGAGAACACGAAGCATGAGAGGAGCTTATATGTGCGCTACACTGTTTTGAACGGGCCTTTTGATAGCCACTGGTGTGCAAAGAAAATGTTAATAAAAATATAGCATGGCTGGCTCGATTCTCACGTGCTCATATATTTAAATTCGATATACTTTTCTTTTTGCACTCGATCAAAACACTTTTCGCCAACTGTATGTCAACATATCCTAGTCTCCTGCAGTTTGATATCAACATAGGCCAGTTGATCTAGATCGGCTTCATTTAGATTAACGTTTCCATTGGGGGAGATGATGAGAATGGGGTGCTTTTTGATCCGCTGGTTGTCCCAGCCCCTTGGTGGGGCTGTGCGACTTCTATTCCTCTTGGATGTATCACGTCCCAGACCACGATTTTACGCAGGTATCCTCGGATCAGGACCAAGTACTGGTTTGGACAATTTGTCCAAGAGGTCGCAGTGCACAGAGTTGGATTATCCACAGGCACTATAAAACATTGTATTTCGCTTTAAACAATTCATATGAAAACACTCGAAATAAATATACCTTTTAGGAACCAAATTCCAAGCACGAAAACTATTTCTTTGGGTATATTTACGGTTATGGTTTAGTAAAAATTGAAAAATCACGTGTAGACAAAAAAAATGTTTAACTTTTAGACAAAATTTTGGGGGGTTTGTACTCTAAGCGCTGTTCTCAAGCAATGAGGCCTTAAAATTTAGGTATGGTTAATTTAACCCATGTAGACGAAGAGCTTTTCCCTTAGAGAGCGAGTTAAGGTATCACCTTATTGTTGTCTCTTTCTGTTCCATTGTCCCGACATAGACAGTGCGTGGGTGGCGCCAGCGCATAACGGCATAGTCGTATGATCTTATCCCAAAGCCACGTTGCACTGAGTGAAAGCTCTGAACTAAACTTTCAGCTGAGCTTGTAACTTTATTTGCTCTCATAGAATATACAGTAGAACGGTTTGATTTAAAACCGAATATCGTTTTACGATAAAGAATTTAAATTGAATATCGTTTTACGATAAAGCAAACCGTCTCGGTCAGAATTGAAATGGTCAAATGTAGTTTGGTTTTTGATTTACTTTAACTGAAACTGGCCATTACAGCACAGTTGATGGAACGCAAGTTATTACTGGCGAGGCATAAACTGAAAAAGGACAGTTTTATTTAAGATTTTTCTTGAATATCTTTTAAATGGAAAATACCTAAGTTTTTACCTTGATCGTTTGAAAGCTGGTAGTACGAGGCCCCTACTTTGTTGGACACTACGGCAGGTATAAAAACGGGAGCTAATTTGTAACTAAACTTTTTGGCAGCATTACTTTGGCAAAAATTACGAGCAAATACTTTATCTCCTATTTTGAAACGTATATTACGGCTGCGCAAGTTATATCGGTTAGCATTTCGTTCGTGTGATTCTGCAACTTTCTGCTGTGCCGCTTGTCTAACAGTTTTAAGAGCACTGGGATACTCAATTCTCGATCCTCTGACACTAATTGTAAACGACGAAGTAACTCGTAATCCTGGCCATTCAGAATCATATTTTGACCGAAGGTCAAAAAGTATGGCGAATAGCCAGTACTTTGATGAACAGCCGCTCTTAAGGCGGCGCTTATTTCTGGCAATTTTAAGTCCCAATTGGTATGATCTTGGCCAATATAGGCGCGTATAGCTGCCAATACGGATCTGTTAAGTCTCTCACTAGCATTTGCCTGTGGTGAGTATATAGCAGTACAGATGTGGGAAACTCCAAATCTGGTCAGAAAGGCTTTAAAATATCCAGAAACAAATTGAGAACCATTGTCGGTTAAGACAGTTTCGGGGTACTCCAAAAGTACAAAAAAAAGAGTATTTTCGAGAAAGTAACATATTTTACTAGAAGTAAACTTTTGAGTGGGCATAAAAAATGAAATTTTGTGTTATGATCCACAATTATTAGAAGTCCTATGTTGCCACTCTTCGATCTTGGATAGGGTCCTAAAAGGTCCATGTAAAGTTTTTGGAATGGACGTTCTGATATCATTGGCTTCCCCATGGGCGGTCTTAGCACAATGTTTGGACTCTTTGTTTGACGACATATGCTACAGTGGGATACATATTCACGTATTTGAGAAACCATTTTAGGCCAGAATAGGTATCTCTTGAGTTTTTCTATTGTTTTTCCTATTCCACTATGTGCAGCGTTTGGCGGGTCATGGGCTCTAGAAATGGCTACTTGTGTTAGTCCGGAGGGTATCCACAGCTTCCAGGATAATTTGTCCTTGGACGCTTCTCCGGTATCAGGATCCGTCCTCTTATAGACAAATTGGTCAATTATTTTCAGATCAGGCAATTTCGACTGATTGGATTGTATTTGATCTATAAGATTAGTGTATTCCAACGACTTAAACTCATTGGAACTAAGATCTACTATAGGTCCTTGTTCGTCTATTTCAACTACAGCTGGTTCATCCAGACGCGAGAGCGCATCCGCAACGACATTTTGCGATCCTTTTCTATGGGTTATTTTAAACGAAAATCCCTGTAGTTTTAATGCCCAACGGGCAAGTCGACCTGAGAGGTCTTTTTTTGCCGCATAAGCCACTGCAAGGATGCATGGTCAGTTATGACCTCGAAGTCCTGACCTTCGACGTAAGCTCGAAATTTTTTAATTCCCTTATAACCGCTAAACATTCTAACTCGGTTACCGAGTAGTTTCTTTGTGCCTTCGAAAGTTTCTCTGACATATAAGCTAGGGGTAACTCTTCACCTTCCTTATCCTTTTGAGCTAACACACAACCTAGTCCGAATGTACTAGCATCGCACAAAAGCAAAAATGGTTTTGAGAAATCAGGCGTGGATAATACTGGAGCTGAAGTTAAACACTGCTTAAGTTTTCTGAAGGCCTCATCGGCATCCGGATTCCAAGTAAGTGATTTTGGTTTCTTCAATAGTTCGGTAAGAGAGAAAACTGACTGTAGCGTAGTTATCGACAAATCGATGATACCAGCCTGACATTCCAAGAAATCGTCTGAGCTGTTTTACCGTCTTAGGAACGGGAAAGTCTTTAATGGCCTGTATTTTACTAGGGTCTGTTCTAGTTTAGAACCATCCCCAATTAGAAAACCGAGATACTTGATCTCTTGCATGCAGAAGTTGGACTTCGCAATGTTAATCGTGAGATTAGCTTTACGCAAGTGTAATGCAACTTCTTGTAGCAATAACATGTGTGAATCGAAATCGTCGGATAAAATGAGTAAATCGTCTAGATAGACGAATACGCGAGTGCGTAAGTTGGCAGGAATTACTCGGTCCATGAGTCTGCAGAGGGTTTGAGCTGCATTGGTTAATCCAAATGGCATAACCTTATACTGATACAACGGACGGTTGGGGACCGTGAACGCAGTATAAGAACGAGAAGATTCCTCAAGCGGTATTTGCCAATATGCGTGTTTCATGTCCAGTCCGGTTATATACTTTGCAGGGGGTAACCGACTAAGTATACCATCTATATGGGGAAGAGGATATGCATCCTTTCGCGTATACTTATTTATTTCTCGTGAGTCGAGACAGAGCCTATTCTTAATTCCTTTCTTAACCAGTACACAATTACTGCTCCAAGGACTGTGGGATGGTTCTATTACCCCTAGAACAATCATTTTCTCCACTTCATCAAACATTAATTTCTCCTTAGCAGGTGAAATGGGCCAATGACGCTGTTTTACTGGAGTGTTTGTCTCCATCTCAATACAATGTTGAATAAGACTTGTACGCCCTAAGCCTTCCTTTTCAAACGAGGGAAAGTTGCTTATTACCAAATCTAATTTGTTTTTTGTTCGGAAGTTAGCTTATGCATTTTACGTTCTTCTTGGTTGGCTGTATCTTTACCAGTGTCAAGTTCGTTTACAGCTAAATTGTTAGAGAATATACTGCTCACCAATCCGAAATCCTTCCAGAAACTTATACCTAAGTAGACATCCTGCTTCAAGGAGGGGAATGATAAAGAACTCAACGTCCTTGTTTTGTCCTCTAAAGTGCACTGGCACTACAAGTTTGGCCACTACTGGACAGGGTTCATTGCTTGCAGTTCTTATGTTTCCTGAGCATTTTTGTGCCTTTTCGTGATGAACTAGCGACTTCGCCGACTCCCCACCCAGACAACTGATTGTAGCCCCTGAATCGAGCAGAGCTTTAAAATGCTGGCCTTCAATCGTCAGATCGGTGTATAACCGGTCATCAGTGCTCATAAAAACAGCGGAAATTAGTCTCTTCCGGGTTGTTCTAACATTTTTCCAAAATTTCTTCATTCGCGTTGTAGATCGTTTAGGCTTAATTCTTAATCTAAGTATCTCGTTCTTAGGATCAAAAGTATGTAAAATTACTGTATATGTTCTCAAAGTCGGTCTGAGTTCCAACTTGTACAGAAAGGGGTTCAGCTTGGATTCGTAATTCAGGGTGTGCTTCGAACAACGGAATTGCTTGGTTATTCGAAAGAATGATTTTTGATGCGTTTAATCGGTTGTTGTCGACGGATGCGCCGATGTAGTGTTGGTCTGCGCATCCCGTTTCCGGTTTTCCGACGGGTTACATTTGCTACATTTAGGCTTGTACGTATTTTTAGCGCCACAGCCGTAGCAGAATAAACGCCTTTCGCTCATACAATTGTCAAATCGATGGCCGGTTTTGTCGCAATTCCAGCATATTAACGATTTGCGTCTGATTTCTGAAATGCTTTCGTCATCTACGTCATCGCTGTCTGTTAGAATCTCAGATACATTTGGTCTACCAAATTTAGGTCTTGGGAAGACATTATTAGTGTCTTTACAGAAATTTTCATGTTTCCTAATTTCCTCTTGCAACTCACTTCTATTTGAGATTTTCAGATGTAAGAGCTCATATCGGAGAGTACTTTTAGCATTACGCTTTAGAATGTCAATCAATTTCAGTTCACTAACTTCGTGGGAAAGACGAGATACTAAATCTTCTATAGCTGATTGAAAATCATCAAATGATTCGTTATCTTTTTGGCGTCGTTTCCTAATCAACTCCCATAAGTCAAAATCATCCTTTGCGTCATCAAATCTCTGCCTAAATGAAGTACAAAATTCTTGCCAGGAAAATTGGCTGTTCTTTCGATGAAAGTTCCAAAACCAATCACTGGCTTTGGCCGAAAAAGAGTAGATGCAAATTATTGCAAAGCAATGCGTAATCATTATTCAATGTCTGAGCAGTTAGAGATTGAAGTCGATAAAGAAATTCGTCGACGTGAATAAGATCTCTAGACCCATCGAATTTAAGTCTCCAACTTGCTAAGATGTTAGAAGCCTTCTCTGGTGCTATTTTGCGACTTAGCGAGTTATTGTTTGGATTTCCTATTTCCCTGTTCATTTCTGGACTAAAGAAGGAATTTGCATCACTTTCTCTGGAGTTTTGTGTTATCACAGGAATTGGTGCGATCTCCGGGATGTATTCCTGTCTGTTGACGGAATTATCTTTATTAATATTAAGAGCTCCTAATTGCGCCTGTAGAGTTGACTCAATAGAAGTTTTAATAAAAGAACTAAGTTCCGTCATCATACTTCTCTGTTGACTTTGTATGACTGTCTGAATGTAATGTTCCATACTATCATTTGGTTCTCTTTCTAATGATTGACAGTCGACGCTTCCAAAGGACACGCGACCATTTGATTCGTCGCGAACATATTGAGCTTGGGATCGTGTTTGCATCCCTCGACGTGATGCTGCGCCCCGACCTTTTCGTGACCTAGGATTTCTCTGACCGTTATTTTGCCTGGCATTAGAAGTTCCCTGTGGTTCAACAAACTCTTGTTGGTTGGTTGCTGTATTTCTGTCTGACTGTAATTCAGCAGCTAGAGTGTTTTCCTCAAAGGAAAGTTGTTCATGATTGAACTCCGTTTTACAAACTGGACAGTTTTTGTCGGTTTTAATAAACTCATTAATGCAAGTGTTATGAAAACGATGTGAACAGGGTGTTGTAGCTATCAGTTGATCTTGCCTAAATGTTTCCTTGCAAATAAAGCAGGGTTCTGATTGTGCACCAGAAGCGGTACTCTCTGGGCTATGTTGTACAGGCATTATGTAGTTATTTATATATTAACTAAATCCTAAATTTAACTGAAAAAATTGTAGTTTTGATTTTTAAAAGCACACAAAAAAATAATTTTTGAAACAAATTTCATAAGTAATAATTGTTCGTCCCTTTCAAGCATGATTCAGTAAAGCACACCAATTCATGAAGCTAATATGCCTATTGGAATCTGATACATTTGTAATATTAGTGGTTCTATTGCAGGCTTAATTAGAACTAAGTCGAATAATGGCTAATCTCCAAATAGTAGAATCTAGTAGATTATAATTCCTAAAATCCGATGGTAATCCATCTTTAAGCTCGGTTTGACTCAGAATTAAAGTTATTCATCAGGATTACTATAGATTATAATTCGGACGAACTATCCATAGGGTATGAATAGTAGTCGTTAATTCACAAAATTAACCTCAATAGCACTGACGCCTTCTGAATCTGAAGTCGCGTGTGGTCGAAATTTCTATCACACTATTTTTCGCTTTACTATTCCTAGAGACTACATGATTATATCTAGGACGACAAATCCAAATTACTGAATTTAATTCGTATTTCCATAGATAACTTATGCAGCCTTAGCGTACAAAGAAAGGTTTAAGTGCAACGGTGTTTGATATTCTATTGTTTTGGATGAAACTGGAAAGAGCTTTGATGTGGGGTTTTAAGCACTTTTATAAGAAAATTTAAGTTCGACTTGGGTCCCACGTGTTGGGCGCCAATTATGTAATGTGTAGGATGCCGTGTGATTTTGTACGGGTGTTAAAATGTACCTTGATTTGTAACACAACGAAGGTATGGCTGGATTTCGAGATGTGCACCTCTAGCTATGCTCTTGCCAGCTCGCCGGATTGTCGGGGTTCTTTTCTACTCTCCTTTATACCATACGCACACATTTCCATAATGTTTTAGGTGCACGATTACAAAAATATAAAGTTCAGAAGGAACATTCTACCAATCTGATATCGTATCATTGAATAATATTAAAATAAAATAAAACGTTAAAGCTCCCGACGGATAGCCAGATCATATTCAAAAAGGGTGGGAAATCCGATGACCTTGATTTCCTTCTCTACCCTCCCGACCTATGCCTTACAAGAATTATGTAAGTACCCTTTTTATACCCGTTACTCGTAGAGTAAAAAGGGTATACTAAGTTCGTGCAAATGTATGTAACAGGCAGAAGGAAGCATTTCCGACCCCATAAAGTATATATATTCTTGATCAGCACCAATAGCCGAGTCGATATAGACATGTCCGTCTGTCCGTCTGTCCGTCTGTCCGTCCGTCCGTCTGTCCGTATGAACACCTAGATCTCAGAGACTATAAGAGCTAGAGCTACCAAATTTTCAGTGTAGACTTGTATTGTTTGCAGGCAGATCAAGTTTGTTTCAAATTTTTGCCACGCCCCCCGCCCCCGCAATTTGAAAAAAACCTCCTCTCCACAATTTTGAAAATAGACTGTTCAAACCTTCTATACATATATTTTAATCATCATTACCTATCGATCCGCCATACATCATTTTTCGATCAGATGAACTATAGTAGAGTTGCCACCCCCGCAATTTGAAAAATACCTCATATCTCCCACAATTATGAAAATAGATTGTTTGAACCTTCTAGACATATATTTAAATAATTATTACCTATCGATCCGCCATACATCATTTTTCGATCAGATGAACTATAGTAGAGTTGCCACCCCCGCAATTTGAAAAATACCTCATATCTCCCACAATTATGAAAATAGATTGTTTGAACCTTCTAGACATATATTTTAATAATTATTACCTATCGATCAGCCATACATCATTTTTCGATCAGATGAACTATAGTAGAGTTGCCACCCCCGCAATTTGAAAAATACCTCATATCTCCCACAATTTTGAAAATAGATTGTTTGAACCTTCTAGACATATATTTTAATAATTATTACCTATCGATCAGCCGTACATAATTTCCTGATCAGATGAACGATAGAAAAAGCTGCCGCCCCCGCAATTTGAATAAAACCTCATATCTTCCACAATTTTGAAAATAGACTGTTTAAACCTTCTAGGCATATATGTTAATCCTCATTACCTATCGATCCGCAATACTTCGATTCCCGGTCAGATGTACGGTAGTAAAGGTTGCCACCCACGCAATTTGGATAATACCTCATATCTCCCAGAATTTTTAAGATAGATTATTCGAACCCTCTAGACATATATTTTAATCATCACTACCTATCGATCCGCCATACATCGTTTCCTGATCAGATGAACGATAGAAAAGTTCACGCCCCCACAATTTAAAAAAATACCTCATATCTCCCACAATTTTGAAAATAGATTGTTTGAACCCTCTATACATATATTTTCATAATAATTACCTATCGATCAGCCATACATCATTTCCTGATCAGATGAGCTATAGTAGAGTTGCCTCCCCCGCAAATTGGAAAAAAAACTCATATCTCCCACAATGGACTTGTTGATATCCTGAGTAACGGGTATATCGAAGTCGAGGGCAGGGCCGACTTTAACTTACGCTCTCGTTTTTTTTAGTCTCAACGACGATTCATGTGCCGCTAGACCCCCTCTTACTTTTCTCCAGGACGAACAACAAAAAGGTGTTTAGAACATATTCAGGATTTAATTATACTTCATTAATGGTTTATCTGGGCTTATGTACATTTGATTATTCATTTTTTTTGATTATTTAATATAAAGAAAATTGATTATTTATAATTATAAGAAAAAATTGACAATTTAAATGACTAACAAGTATATATATAGATATATAAAAGAGAAAGATTCAACAATCAGAGTATGGGCAAGGAATTTCATTATAGGATCCACAAAGGGCATAGCAGAATAAGCATAGGAAAACTGCCCCCGCAGTTATCAGCACCAAATTTAAAAAAGTTTGATAAAAATCTAAAAGAAACTCACTCTCCCAAAATTGTAGTCTCTAATCGCAATTGGACGGGAGTTATGAGGCTGGAAAGTTAAACACAAAAACAGTTTTTTCTTAAGAACCGCTTGACCGATTTTGATGGGTTAAATATATGTTCTAATTGTTCAAAATACAATTCTAAAAATATTTTTTGCAGATTTTATTACTAAAAATTTGGTCCAAAAATGATGATTAAATTTTTCAAATAATTTTTTTCGCGGTGATAATCTTTTTCTCACCTCCAGATTATTTCCTGTATTTTACATTAGGATATCCCTAATAACATATAGTTTTTGCAATCAGATCGCAATTGGGCCTCATGGTGAAAAACAATTAAACATGTAAAATAGAATTTTACAAATGGGATATTCCATATCAACTCAGCAAATTTTTTTGATGTCTCCAAAAAAATTTTAATCGTTGTCAAATAGAAGGACTATATATAGATGAGAATACCTTTAAATGGTTTTCCGCCACCGTCGATAGTTCTCAAGATAATGCGAAAAAAGACTTAAAATTTAAAAAAAAATCATAACTTTGAACGGAACATCGGTTAAACGATCCAAAGCCCAAATTCTAGTCATTTTCACGTAAACTTTTCAAAAAAAATATGGGACAACTCTTAGGGCTATCTAAAGACGGTTTTTAAAGAAAAAAACAGTTTTTATTCTTTTCCGCTAAGGGCCAATACTTGATCCGAATATTTTTTTCAAATTCAGAATATATGTATGTAACTTAAAAAAGTTGTTTCAAGATGGAAGACAGTGCGAGTCCACGGGAATAATTTTGTTTTGTTTCAAATTTTGCGTTTTCGCACTTTTTTCCGGGAAATATAATGTATTAGAGTTAAGGGGGTCTTCTACCTTTGAAAATAATTTTTTTCGATTTTTTTTTTTTGCCTTATTATTACAGCTTGAACATTCCCCTTTCATCTCCTTTTAAACCATTTTCAATTATTCGAAAGAGTTTAGCAGATATATCCATTTTGTAGAGCAATGTTCTTGCCAATGTGAGTATTTTCAACGTTGCTGAAAACTTTAACCGCGTTTTCTCTAAACCACGTTTTTTTGACCTGGTAGCCATGATTGGGCCAGTTCTACTGAACCGATTTTGATGAGCCATGTTGCAATCGACTCAGAATTGATGTAATTCTGGCCCGTACCTCAATCATGAAGATAAACATTTTTTTTACTATTTTTTTTTCACTAAACAACAAAAAAAACGACGAAAATCAAATTTTTTTTTTAATGTTTGTAAATTTTAGAAAAAAAATTTTTTTTTATGATCGAGGTACGGGCCAGAATTATCAATTGTGATCATAACCTCTTTTACCGTTTTCAATTCCGATAACCTGGAGTCCCGGAATCATGGCCACCACCTCTACACCTTTTTTTTTGAGGCCTTAATTGGCAGGCCGATAACTTTTCTGAACAGCCCTCGAATTCCAAAAATTGTTTTTTTTATTTTACTATTTAATTAACTAATAACACAAAACAAAAAACCAAATTGAAAAAACTCTTATGGTTTTCCCTCCAGAATTTTTGTAAAAAACACTCATAAAACACTCGTCAAAGGTAGAGTACCCCCTTAACCTAGAAAAATTCACAATTAAAAATATTTTTTAGCACTGCATTATTAAATTTTAATTACCCAAGGATATATAAACATAAAAGGCAAAGACGAAAAAGAAATTTAAAAAAACCATTAACATAGATAAAATATAATTGTATATTTTTTAAAGATGAAAAAACACGCGCTTTTATTTGTTTGCATGTAAACTTTAATTGAAAAAATAGCGAGCATTAAAAATTTTTTTGAGACATCAAAAAAATTGACTAAGTTGATATGGAGTATCCCATATGTAAAATTCTATTTTACATGTTTAATTGTTTTTCACCATGAGGCCCAATTGCGATCTGACTGCAAAAAATTATATGTTATTAGGGATATCCTAATGTAAAATACAAGGAAATAAACTGGAGGTGTAGAAAAGGATTATCACCGCGAAAAAAATTATTTGAAAAAATTCAATCATCATTTTTGGACCAAAGTTTTGGTAATAAAAATCTGCAAAAAATATTTTTTAAAATTGCATTTTGAACACTTACAACATATATTTAACCCATCAAAATTGGTCAAGCGGTTCTTAAGAAAAAAAACTGTTTTTCTGTTTAACTTTCCAGCCTCATAACTCCCGTCCAATTGCGATTAGGAGACTACAATTTTGGGGAGAGTGAGTTTCTTATAGATTTTTATCAAACTTTTCAAATTTGGTGCTGATAACTGCGGGGGCAGTTTTCCTATGCTTATTCTGCTATGCCCTTTCAATTAATAACATCTTCTTTGGATATTCATATGTATGCAAGTTTAAAAATATAATCAAAATGGGCCATTTAAGCCACTAAGCTTACCAACTTTTAATCAAGAGTACTCCTTCGTGACCGTTGAGCTCAAGGATGACGATGAGGACGAACTGTTGGGGGTTGAAAACGGTTATGAGCATACATATGTTTGGATACTTATAAATTCAAATTTCATTTATGTCCATACCCGTACTGGATCCGATCTTGATCAAATGACTTATTTAATTGTTTAACTCTTACTTAATTCTATTTACTATTAATAATTTGATAAACAAAAAGTTTTAGAGCCACTGTTTGACCAAATAGTACAAATCATATGTAAACACGCCAGCATAGCCACTGTGTACAGTTTTAGAAGCATTGACAAAAATGAGAAGTGATAGGAAACCTTAAGGCAACTTCATTATGATCGATCATATTGGCCGTGAAATTAACGAGATAATGAGCAACTTGGCATTGAACTTGAATTTAAACAGCTGATTAGACAATGCAAGAGAACACGAAGCATGAGAGGAGCTTATATATGCGCTACACTGTTTTGAACGGGCCTTTTGATAGCCACTGGTGTGCAAAGAAAATGTTAATAAAAATATAGCATGGCTGGCTCGATTCTCACGTGCTCATATATTTAAATTCGATATACTTTTCTTTTGCACTCGATCAAAACACTTTTCGCCAACTGTATGTCAACATATCCTAGTCTCCTGCAGTTTGATATCAACATAGGCCAGTTGATCTAGATCGGCTTCATTTAGATTAACGTTTCCATTGGGGGAGATGATGAGAATGGGGTGCTTTTTGATCCGCTGGTTGTCCCAGCCCCCTTGGTGGGGCTGTGCGACTTCTATTCCCTCTTGGATGTATCACGTCCCAGACCACGATTTACGCAGGTATCCTCGGAGCAGGACCAAGTACTGGTTTGGACAATTTGTCCAAGAGGTCGCAGTCACAGAGTTGGATTATCCACAGGCACTATAAAACATTGTATTTCGCTTTAAACAATTCATATGAAAACACTCGAAATAAATATACCTTTTAGGAACCAAATTCCAAGCACGAAAACTATTTCTTTGGGTATATTTACGGTTATGGTTTAGTAAAAATTGAAAAATCACGTGTAGACAAAAAAATGTTTAACTTTTAGACAAAATTTTGGGGGGTTTGTACTCTAAGCGCTGTTCTCAAGCAATGAGGCCTTAAAATTTAGGTATGGTTAATTTAACCCATGTAGACGAAGAGCTTTTCCCTTAGAGAGCGAGTTAAGGTATCACCTTATTGTTGTCTCTTTCTGTTCCATTGTCCCGACATAGACAGTGCGTGGGTGGCGCCAGCGCATAACGGCATAGTCGTATGATCTTATCCCAAAGCCACGTTGCACTGAGTGAAAGCTCTGAACTAAACTTTCAGCTGAGCTTGTAACTTTATTTGCTCTCATAGAATATACAGTAGAACGGTTTGATTTAAAACCGAATATCGTTTTACGATAAAGAATTTAAATTGAATATCGTTTTACGATAAAGCAAACCGTCTCGGTCAGAATTGAAATGGTCAAATGTAGTTTGGTTTTTGATTTACTTTAACTGAAACTGGCCATTACACTTTTTATATCTAGACATGGTTCATACTACCCCACGACTTTCCACAGGCCTTACTCAGGACGAATTAAAAAGCACTTAGAACATGTTTTAAATTTGGATATTGCGGTTTAATAACTCAGGTAAATCTTTTTAGTTTCAATATTCATGACTTTAACTTATTTAATGTATGTAAAAAAATAGTATAGTAATTAGACAATTTTAATTCAAAATTTCGTAAAGTATAGATCAATATAATGATTACTGAATAACAATATTTTCGCAAAAGAAAGAAGAAAGACGGATGATCGATATTGGTAAGATTTTTAAATTCATTAAAGTCAAAAAAAAATCATTAAGGGTGGACATGTATATATATGACAAAATTTATAAACATTCTTTTTATATAACTCATACCCATTTACTCACCGTTATCCTTGAGCTCAATGATGACGATGTGTTGGTAGCTGTGGGAACCAAAAAATTATAAGTATATACATGCCAAAAGTAACCTTATATTCAAATTTCATTTCTTTACGCAGTATCTTACCAACTCGAGATTCAATCAATGATTAACATTTCAATTTATATGCTGACGTAATTAAATTTCATTATTAGGATTAAATTTAAATAAGATAAATTCATATCTTTTGAAATTAGGCTTAAAAAAACAACAAAACTTTACTTCATTGATAAACAAGCACAGTTTGAGAGGCATTAAGCTTTGGGTAATGATAATGAGAGAACTTAGAAACAAGAGAACATGGATATCCACGAGTTAACCTTGAACTTGAAATTTTGTAATCAGCTGTTGAGCGGCCGCAGCCAAAGAGAGTGATACACTACACTTTAATTGGTATGGGGTCTTTTCGACTGCAGATGCAGTTTAGCGAACAACAAAATGAAATTTAGGGTTTCAGAATTTTACATATTACCGCCAAGACTCGATTTGAATGACATCGTTAAATTCTCGGCAAGCCAATTAAGTATATTTTAGTATTTATCGGACTATTAATATTTTTTTTTTGCTATTAATTATTTAAATTAGCATGTTAATTGCTGATTGATTTTATTTTTGTATCCATTTATGTTGAGTTCAGCCTCATTTGACGGTTTGTAGGTTAGATTAGAATTCTGGGAAGCTCCGAGTCTCTTCCCTGCACGTGCTGATGCCTTTACCTATTCTGTACCTTTCTTTATTCTGTTGATCTCCTATCTCCTTAGTAACGTAAATCCAGGACAGCAACACTGACACTTCTTTTAAGATTTGGGGAACTCTTATTAATTTTGTTCAAAAAAAGACACGTGTTGATTGCCACAATTCAAATTAAATTTATTAATATTGTTTGCTTCTTTATCTGCTGGGATCTCACAAGCAATGATTTGTGGAAGACCGAGGCTGGTTAATTAACCCATCCATAGCTAAGCAAGCTTTCTAGCACAGAGGGAGAGTGAAAGCTTACACCTACGCATGGTCTCTTTCTGTCTTGCAGCTAGCCAAAGTAAAGCTGGGTTGGCGCCAGTACCTAACTGCATTATGGTGTGATCTTAGACCACCGCCACGAGGTCTTAGGAATAAGCTTTCCTTTCAGAGCGCAAATCTCTATTTAGGGAAGAGCTTATTAAGCACGGTAAGAATGGTTTTAGTTTTTGGTAATTAACTTTTCTACTACTATTTTCAAAAGCTTATATTCTTAGTAGTAGAATTCAAATGGGCATTAAATATGTATAAACGGCCATTACAACACAGTTGATGAAGAGGTAGTTATCACTGACGAAGCATCAACTGAAGAAGGACGATTTCCTATGTCTGTACCTGAATGTCTTTCAAATGAAAAACTCCTAGGTTTTTTCCAGATTCGTCTGATAATTGGTAATAGGATGTACCAATTTTACGTGATACTTCAGCAGGTATAAAGACTGGGGCCAGTTTAGCACTGAATTTCTTTATTGCGCTACTTTGACAAAAGTTGCGTGCAAATATCTTATCTCCTACTTTAACCATTTTTTGTACCTTTCTTTTATTCTGTTGATCTCCTATCTCCTTAGTAACGTAAATCCAGGACAGCAACACTGACACTTCTTTTAAGATTTGGGGAACTCTTATTAATTTTGTTCCAAAAAAGACACGTGTTGATTGCCACAATTCAAATTAAATTTATTAATATTGTTTGCTTCTTTATCTGCTGGGATCTCACAAAGCAATGATTTGTGGAAGACCGAGGCTGGGTTAATTAACCCATCCATAGCTAAGCAAGCTTTCTAGCACAGAGGGAGAGTGAAAGCTTACACCTACGCATGGTCTCTTTCTGTCTTGCAGCTAGCCAAAGTAAAGCTGGGTTGGCGCCAGTACCTCAACTGCATTATGGTGTGATCTTAGACCACCGCCACGAGGTCTTAGGAATAAGCTTTCTTTCAGAGCGCAAATCTCTATTTAGGAGAGAGCTTATTAAGCACGGCTAAGAATGGTTTTTAGTTTTTGGTAATTAACTTTTCTACTACTATTTTCAAAAGCTTATATTCTTAGTAGTAGAATTCAAATGGGCATTAAATATGTATAAACGGCCATTACAACACAGTTGATGAAGAGGTAGTTATCACTGACGAAGCATCAACTGAAGAAGGACGATTTCCTATGTCTGTACCTGAATGTCTTTCAAATGAAAAACTCCTAGGTTTTTTCCAGATTCGTCTGATAATTGGTAATAGGATGTACCAATTTTACGTGATACTTCAGCAGGTATAAAGACTGGGGCCAGTTTAGCACTGAATTTCTTTATTGCGCTACTTTGACAAAAGTTGCGTGCAAATATCTTATCTCCTACTTTAAGTTGTATCTTCCGGCTACGCAGATTGTATCTGTTTGCATTTCGCTCGTGCGCTTCGGCTATATTCTGTTGGGCTGTTTGTCGAATAGTTTGTAAGGCCTCACGATGATCAATTCTAGTGTCGTCAGACAATAAATTTAAACGACGAAGTAGTTCAAAATCTATTCCATTTAAAACCATGTGTTGGCCAAATGCCAAAAAGTAAGGGGAATAACCCGTACTTTGATGAGTACTAGCCCTTAAGGCTGCACTTATTTCTGGCAACTTAACATCCCAATTGGAATGGTCTCTACCGATATATGCACGTATCGCTGCTAAAATAGACCTATTGAGCCTCTCACTGGCATTTGCCTGTGGCGAATATATGGCTGTGCATCTATGGGAAACTCCAAATCGAGTCAAAAATGCTTCCAAATGTGCCCGAAACAAATTGTGAACCGTTATCCGTAAGGATAGTCTCGGGTACTCCAAAAGTGCAAAATAGGGTATTCTCTAAATATTCACAAATTTTGTTCAAAGTGAACTTTTTCAATGGGCACAAGAAATGATACTTAGTATGATGATCTACAATTATAAGGAGTCCAATGTTTCCATTTTTCGACCTGGGATATGGTCCGAGGAGGTCCATATAAAGCTTTTGAAATGGACGCTCTGATACCATAGGTTTGCCCATAGGAGGCTTTAGTACTATGTTAGGGCTTTTTGTCTGCCGACATACCTTACAACTGGCTACGTATTCTCTTATTTGCACATTCATTTTGGGCCAAAAAATATATCTTTTAATCCTTTCAATGGTCTTGCCTGTACCGTTATGCGAGGCATTTGGTGGGTCATGTGCTCTACAGATTACATCTTGAGTTAAACTTAAGGGTATCCACAATTTCCAGGGTGATTCGGCTTTGATTTCATTTTCAGTATCAGGTGAAGTTCTTTTATACACAAGGCTATCTACTATTTTTAAATCCGGTAATTTTGACTGATTAGAGCGAACATAGTCTATTAACTCTGTGTATTCGACTGATTTAAATTGGTCTGAATTAAGATCCACTATGGGTCCTTGTTCCTCTAACTCGTCAATGACTAATTCATCTTGACGGGATAGTGCGTCAGCCACTACATTTTGGGACCCTTTTCTGTGAGTTATCCTAAAGGAGAATCCTTGCAATTTAATAGCCCAGCGGGCAAGTCGACCAGAGAGGTCTTTTTTGCTTCATAAGCCATTGTAGGGAAGCATGGTCAGTTATTACTTCAAAATCTTGACCTTCTACGTATGCTCGGAATTTCTTTATACCCTTTATGACTGCTAAACATTCTAGTTCAGTCACCGAATAATTCCTCTGAGCCTTTGAAAGTTTTTCCGACATGAAAGCGATCGGCAACTCCTCTCCACTTTCATCTTTCTGTGCTAATACACAGCCTAATCCAAACGAGCTAGCATCACATAAAAGCAAGAAGGGTTTAAAGAAATTGGGTGTGACTAAAACAGGGGCAGAGGTCAAACAGAGTTTCAGGTCTTGAAAGGCCTTATCGGCTGAAGCATTCCAATTTAGTGATTTGGGCTTCTTTAACAACTCTGTTAAAGGGAAACTCACAGTGGCATAATTATCAACGAAACGACGATACCATCCGGACATTCCGAGAAATCGTCTTAGTTGTTTCACCGTTTTTGGAACAGGAAAGTCCATTATGGCTTTTATTTTGTCAGGATCAGTTTTTAATTGACCATGACCGATCAGAAATCCCAGATATTTAATCTCGCGCATACAAAAATTTGACTTTGCAATGTTAATGGTCAGGTTGGCTTTGCGTAAATGCACTGCTATCTCTTGCAGTAACACCATATGCGAGTCGAAATCTTCGGATAGTACCAAAAGGTCCTCCAAATAAACAAATACTCGAGTACGCAAATGGGCAGGAATTACATGATCCATAAGCCTACATAAAGTTTGGGCTGCGTTGGTTAGACCGAACGGCATCACTTTATATTGATATAGTGGACGGTTAGGGACCGTGAAGGCTGTAAAAGGACGTGAAGACTCTTCTAGCGGTATTTGCCAGTAAGCATGCTTCATATCAAGTCCCGTAATGAATCTTGCTGGTGGAAGTCGGCTAAGAATACCATCTATATGCGGAAGAGGGTAAGCATCCTTGCGAGTATACTTATTTATCTCTCTAGAATCAAGGCATAATCTATTTTTAGTTCCTTTTTTGACTAGGACGCAGTTACTGCTCCAAGGACTATTTGAGGGCTCGATGACCCCAAGAGCTAACATTTTCTCTACCTCTTCGAACATTGATTTCTCCTTGGCTGGAGAGACTGGCCAGTGACGTTGTTTTACTGGTATAGTTGACTCCATTATAATACTGTGTTGAATAAGGCTTGTGTGGCCCAATCCTTCTCGTTCAAACGAGGGAAAGTTACTGATGACTGCTTCTAGCCTAGTTTTTTGAGTAGTGCTGAGGACATGTACTTTAGGATTATCAACGGTCTCCTTTCCAGTATCTAATTCGTTTATTATCGAAATGTCCTTATAAAAATGGGATAATAGACCAAAGTTTTTAAAGAAGTTTATGCCTAAATAGACATTCTGTTTTAAATTTGGAATGATAAAAAACTCAACTTCGTTGGTTTGACCCCGAAATTGTATAGGAACAGTTCATTTGGCTTCTACCGGACAGACTTCATTGCTAGCGGTTCGTATATTTCCTGAACACTTTTTTGTTTTAGAGTGTTCTAATAAGGATTTGGCTGCTTTTCCACCCAGGCAGCATATAGTAGCCCCAGAGTCTAATAAGGCTTTAAAACAATGTCCTTCAATGTTTAGGTCAATGAACAATCGATCGTCTGAGCCCATAATAATTGCGGAAACAAGTCTTTTCCGAACTTCCTTTACATTTTTCCAAAATTGTCGGAGCCTTAGTGTTGAACGTTTGGGCTGTGAATGACTATAGATTGTGTCACTTGTGTACGAGTCAGGGTATTGATTTTTGTTTTCCGTCTGTTTGTCAAAAGTCTGGTTTTGAGAATCTACTTTCGAGTCAACTATTTCTTTAGACTCATTGCTCGAAAGGGTCTTAAATAAAACATTTATTCGGTTCTGGTACTCGGATGCGTCAGATTGGATATGCTCGACGCATCCTTCTTTTGGTTTTCCGAGGGGTTACAACGGGTACATTTGGGCTTGTATGTATTCTTAGCGCCACATCCGTAGCAAAATAAATTTCTATCTGCCAAGCAAACGTCAAAACGGTGACCCGTTTTGTCACAATTCCAACAAACCATTTTTCTCCGCTGTATTTCTGAAATACTTTCGTCCTCAACTTCTTCGTGGTCACTTTCAATTTCCGAAACGTTTGGTTTTCCAAATTTCGGACGCGAAAAGGTTAAATTAGTTTCCCGGCAAAAGTTCTCGTGCTTTCTTACTTCATCTCTTAACTCACTTCGGCTATTAATTTTAAGATGAAGCAACTCGTATCGAAGTGTACTCTTAACGTTGCGTTTTAAAATATCCACGAATTTTTGTTCACTGATATCGTGAGAAAGTCGTGATATCAACTCTTCTACACTTGTTTGGAAATCATCAAAGGATTCGTTGTCCCGTTGACGTCGTCTCCTTATTAACTCCCATATATCAAAGTCGTCCTTAGCGTCATCAAATCTTTGTCTAAATGCTGTCGAAAACGCTTCCCAGGAAAATTGGTTATTTTTACGATGAAAACTCCAAAACCAGTCACTGGCTTTTGAAGTGAAGAGTAAGTGCAAATTGGCACATAACAATGTATAATCATTGTTTAAAGTCTGAGCTGTTAACGAACTGAGCCTATATAAGAATTCGTCAACGTGCATGGAATCTTTTGACCCATCGAACTTTAAACGCCAACTAACTAAAATATTAGCCGCTTTCTCTGGCAATATTCTACCGCTTGATCCATTGCCCATTCCTGTTTCATGATTATTCCATAATTGAGAACTGTGACTTCTTACATCCTCCGTAGGATTGGGATTATGCGCACTAGCCTGGTTTTGATTCGGAGAAGTATTATCATTGCCACTGAGGTTTAGAGCGACTATCTGTGCTGGTAGGAACTCCTCTATAGATGCTTTGATCAGAGATCCGAGCTCAGTCATCATGATTTTCTGTTGCTCCTGCATTACCAAATTTATATGGTTCGTTATACTCTCACCACCAAGAGAATGATTTCCTAGGCTACCTAAAGACAACCTACTGTCGGCTAAATCACTAAAATTTCGAGCTTGTGATCTGGTTTGCATGGCTCGTCTTGGGTTTGTAGTACGTCCTCTTTGGGGCCTACCTCTTTGTGACTTCTGTCTAGCTGGTACCTCATTAACAGGAGCGTTAAGTAAAGGTTCTGCCTCTACTCGAGCACTGGTTGTTGCTGCTTCTGCTTGCAATTCGACCGAAAGATTATTTCCTTCATAATTTATCTGTTCTAAATTTAAAGGTGAACTACAATTTGGACATCTATTAGTGTTTTGGATGTGATCCTCAATACACTCTTTATGAAAGCAATGCTGACAGTGCGTAGTAGCTATCAACTGATCTTGTTTGAGCTCTTGCTTACAAATGCTACAAGATTCGGGCGTAAACCCTGAAGCCGTATTATTTGGAGGGGTATATTGAACTCGAGGCATCTTTGTTCTTGTTTACTAATATCTAAGTTTTAGTTATAATTTCAATTATATGAAGCAAAATTTAAATCAAAAAAAATATACGAGAAAAATATCATAAAAAATTATACATTCGTCCTTTTCAAGCCTGTTTATGTCTTAAGGGTGATATTCCATATCTAAAGATTTCTTCCTATAGTGAAATGGGGTTTTAGTGTTTCTATTGCTAGTTATAGATGAAATTAAGTCGGATAGTCGATCAACTCCAAATCTAAAAGTTTAGAAGTTTGATATGTCATACCATCTGATCATATTTTCAATATAACTTTTTGAACAATTAATCATGACTATTTGTAAATCTTTTAAAATAAATATTGGTCGATTCACTTAAAGAATATAAATAGAAATCGCAGTTCACAATATTTACTTTAAAATTCCTTTACCAATCTTGATTAAACTGTCTTTTGTAATAACCAGTTCGTTTTTCTTAAATATTAATCTCTCACTCTATCCAACCGTAGCGATTATACCCAGGTCGATAACCCAGACTCGTCTAAGTTCAATCGCAAATTCCTAGATAAAGACTGCAACTGTGGTAATAAGAGAATTAATACTTAATAAGAACATTTTATAATACTTTTCTACTTGCTATCTCAAGAACTAACAATTTATAACCAGGCCGACCAATCCAGGTTGTCGGATTGCGATCGTAGTTCCACAGCTAATTTTAGTAGCTTTGAGGATAGCTTAGCACATCAGTATTAAGGACATAATAAATTCTATTAAATTGGATGGATTGAAAGAGCTTACTGTGGGGATAAAATCCTTTAAACCTGTCAGGTCCCACGTGTTGGGCGCCAATTATGTAACGTGCAGGGTGTGGGTGTTTATTTATTTTTTTTGTACTAGTTGTTGTTGCAGGGTACTACGCGTTTTAAATATACTAAAAATAGTTTGCTCAAAACAGATATACTTATATAAACACACTATGGCGGGATTTCGGGGTTTGTGCACCTCTAGCTTTGCTCTTAGCTAGCTCGCCGGGTTGTCGGGGTTCTTCCCTACTGTCCCTTTTGTGCCATACACACACATTCATAATGATTTTTAGGTGCACTTTTGATACAGTTCCGAAGGAACCAAATAATAAAAGAAAACAATTTTTAATAAAAAAAACATCGGATCGGTTCGACATACCGTCACTATAGGAATCTATCAAACTTAGGGAAATTAGATGTTATTTCTTCCCGCTTCTCTACCCACCCTACCTAGGCTGTACAACTTTAGGTTGTATTAGCCCCTTTTTATATCTAGACATGGTTCATACTACCCCACGACTTTCCACAGGCCTTACTCAGGACGAATTAAGAAGCACTTAGAACATGTTTTTAAATTTGGATATTGCGGTTTAATAACTCCAGGTAAATCTTTTTAGTTTCAATATTCATGACTTTAACTTATTTAATGTATGTAAAAAAATAGTATAGTAATTAGACAATTTTAATTCAAAATTTCGTAAAGTATAGATCAATATAATGATTACTGAATAACAATATTTTCGCAAAAGAAAGAAGAAAGACGGAAGATCGATATTGGTAAGATTTTTAAATTCATTAAAGTCAAAAAAAAATCATTAAGGGTGGACATGTATATATATGACAAAATTTATAAACATTCTTTTTATATAACTCATACCCATTTACTCACTCCGTTATCCTTGAGCTCAATGATGACGATGTGTTGGTAGCTGTGGGAACCAAAAATTATAAGTATATACATGCCAAAAGTAACCTTATATTCAAATTTCATTTCTTTACGCAGTATCTTACCAACTCGAGATTCAATCAATGATTAACATTTCAATTTATATGCTGACGTAATTAAATTTCATTATTAGGATTAAATTTAAATAAGATAAATTCATATCTTTTGAAATTAGGCTTAAAAAAAAACAAAACTTTACTTCATTGATAAACAAGCACAGTTTGAGAGGCATTAAGCTTTGGGTAATGATAATGAGAGAACTTAGAAACAAGAGAACATGGTTATCCGCGAGTTAACCTTGAACTTGAAATTTTGTAATCAGCTGTTGAGCGGCCGCAGCCAAAAGAGAGTGATACACTACACTTTAATTGGTATGGGGTCTTTTCGACTGCAGATGCAGTTTGGCGAACAAAAATGAAATTTATGGTTTCAGAATTTTACATATTACCGCCAAGACTCGATTTGAATGACATCGTTAAATTCTCGGCAAGCCAATTAAGTATATTTTAGTATTTATCGGACTATTAATATTTTTTTTTTGCTATTAATTATTTAAATTAGCATGTTAATTGCTGATTGATTTTATTTTTGTATCCATTTATGTTGAGTTCAGCCCATTTGACGGTTTGTAGGTTAGATTAGAATTCTGGGAAGCTCGAGTCTCTTCCCTGCGTGCTGATGCCTTCTGCAGGTGCGGAAAAGTTGATCACGCAACAATCACAAGAGGAATGGGGGATTATTTTCCACTTTCAGGGACACTTCCTCAAAATAGGGTTTGTAACACACACCTCCAGAAACCGGAACTATTAAATAAATTACAATTATGTAATTTCCGAATATTTTCTCCACCTATTTCATTGCCTTTCTTTTATTCTGTTGATCTCCTATCTCCTTAGTAACGTAAATCCAGGACAGCAACACTGACACTTCTTTTAAGATTTGGGAACTCTTATTAATTTTGTTCCAAAAGACACGTGTTGATTGCCACAATTCAAATTAAATTTATTAATATTGTTTGCTTCTTTATCTGCTGGGATCTCACAAAGCAATGATTTGTGGAAGACCGAGGCTGGGTTAATTAACCCATCCATAGCTAAGCAAGCTTTCTAGCACAGAGGGAGAGTGAAAGCTTACACCTACGCATGGTCTCTTTCTGTCTTGCAGCTAGCCAAAGTAAAGCTGGGTTGGCGCCAGTACCTAACTGCATTATGGTGTGACCTTAGACCACCGCCACGAGGTCTTAGGAATAAGCTTTCCTTTCAGAGCGCAAATCTCTATTTAGGGAGAGAGCTTATTAAGCACGGCTAAGAATGGTTTTAGTTTTTGTAATTAACTTTTCTACTACTATTTTCAAAAGCTTATATTCTTAGTAGTAGAATTCAAATGGGCATTAAATATGTATAAAACGGCCATTACAGATGTGTGTATATTTCAGTGTGTATTTATTAGACTATATATTGGTCTGTAGTATAGAGTGCCTGTGTATCCGTGAGCGTGCACTTAAAATTCCTGTGGAATTTGCATTATCAATTAATTGCTAGGTTAAGTTTACATGTTCTTACTTTAAGTCCGCTTCTGTCTCGTGGTAGATTTGGAAAGATAGATAAAAGCCACATGTCGGCCCAGCTTAGAACTAGTGGTGGGTAAATTATACAATTCCAATATCGATCAAGACCCATTCCATTATCGATTACAACTACTAGTATCTAACCCTTAGCACCAACTACCCTACAGCTGAACTAGTTCCTACGATCTATCGCAACAGTTTCATATAAAATAAAGATATCATGTTCGTTTATAAATTTGAAGAAGTTTTTTTTGTATCAGCTTATTTGCTAGCCCTGCTATATTGTACGATAATATTTTAACATTGCTTTCGAAATTCAACATTATGTTTTCATTGATGAGACTTTTATTGCTTATTATATATCTATGGTTGTTGTTTGGGTGATTGGATCTATATCTATTAAAATTCGGTGGTGTTGTGACGTTACTGCTAAGTTTACTGCTTGTTTTAATTATATGTTGTCTATTCCGTGTTAGTTTTTTGGTAATTTATCCATTAGTGTACTATAGGACACGCTTTCCGGGGTGATCCATGGATAGGTTTTCTGTAGCACCATTATTCCTTGTTGGTTTCCGCACATCAGTTGTTTTTCTTTGTTCCAATAGTACCAGTCTTGCCCTATGTTCAGTGAGTCGTTCTTTACCAGGATTTTGACATCTTTGCTAAGAGTTTGTAGATGTGCTTTAAGGAGCAGTAGTAGGCTCTTGTGTCTCTGCTTTTGTTCTGATAAGTCCTTCTCCACGTAAATGGTCGTGCCTACTAGTTTTCTCGCGTTTTTTGAAAACTTCATTCGCCTGATCGATATAATGTTTCTGCCTCGAGCACGTTCAGATAGGATTCTGGCGGAGGTAATGATTGGATCGCGAATTTCTAAATTCTTTTGCACACCTCCATAATGGCTTCCTTTGGTTCCTTGGTATTTGAGACTCCTCTAAAAATCACATTTTTTCGTTTTGAATCGGAGATGAGCCTCTGCATTTCTATTGCCTCTCTTTGGCGGTCTGCTTTTAATACTTCGATCTCCTTTTTCAGTTCCATGTTTTCAGCTTTGATAGCCTCCATCTGAGACACCACCTCAGTTAGTTGAAAATTTATTCCATGGATATAATCTTTCGTTGCCACGTTTGCAAGCTCTGCATCCAAAGTTGTCACCAGTGTTGACTGCATGACTTTCATCAATTGTTGGATTGAGGCCTCTGTGAGGACTGCTGCTGATTCGCCCATCTCTGGTGAAAACTCGCTTTTCTTACGCTTTATTTTTTGCTGTTCTGGTGTAGAATAGATATTCATTTGCTTATCGGCTTTTCTAGTGCCCGCCTAAAAGTATGCTCTACAGGCAGTTGCTGGGTGCTTTTCATATGCTTTTAACTTGAGCTTGCACTTGAGCTTTTAAGCTTTTCTTCTGCGCTTTTTCGAAGGTTCAAAGTCCAAAGCCTCTGTGGCATTTGGAGTCTCACTTTAATTCGAAACTTATGTCGCTTTCTTTGTTGTTGTTGACATATGGCTTACTCAGCTGTTTTACTTCTGTTTGTGGATCCGACAGGTAAATCGACTGTCCTCCACAAGTCTCGAGTGCTGCTGATGTTCCTCAAGCGATTTGTACCTGCTGGCTGCTTTTCGAACGTATTTAAAGACTTTTTGGTACAATTTTTGACGGACACTTTATTGTTTGTTAGTGCTCTAGTTAGGGTGGACCAATAATCAAGAAACTTATTAGTGAAAAGAAAAAAGCAAGACATTTAGCACTGACTAAAACAGATGAAGACAAAGGAGAAACACAAGTTGCATTTTATCCAATAAATAACTCCAGCATTGGGATTAAGCCGGAGCTGGAGTCGCTAAAATTTGGAAATCAAAATAATGTAAATGATACTGATGACAATGATGGTTATAATCTGTATGACACTATAAACAGGGAATCAAATGATACAACTGAACAGTATTATTCACAATCTAATACATCCAACAATGAAAGTCTTATTCTCAATTTAAGTGAATTAGCTAGAGGAGGAGAACTTGATAAAGCATATGGACCGTTCAAAGATTCTAATGGTCAACATAGCTTGGTAAATAGTAAAATATCATTGGCTGATGGAAAAATCATTTTTGAAAACGGACAAAGATGGTTACTTACTCCAGGACTATATTCTTTAATTTTTCGAAATTCTCCCCAAGGTTATGATCAATTTGAATTGGAGCTATACAAAAAGATTTTGTTGCAAACAAATGCTCACAAAAGAGGTCATAGTGCTAGTCGGCAAGTTAAAGGTACCCGTTCTAAAAACGAGAGCGTAAGTTGAAATCGGCCCTGCTCGATTTCGATATACCCGTTACTCAGGGTGAGGTTTATTTGAAATTATTTTATTAGATCACAACATGTGGGGGTGGCAACTCTACTATAGCTCATCTGATCGGGAAATGATGTATGGGGGTTCGATAAGTAATGATGAGTAAAATATATGTCTAGAAGGTTCGAACTATCTATCTTCAAAATATGAAAAAATTTTCAAATTGCGGGGGCGGGAACTTTTCTATTGTTCATCTGATCGGGAAATGATGTACAGCGGATCGATAGGTAATGATGATTTAAATATATGTCTAGAAGGTTCAAATAATCTATTTTCAAAATTGTGGGAGATATGAGGTATTTTTCAAAATGCGGGGGCGGGAACTTTTCTATCGTTCATCTGACCAAGAAATGATGTATGGCGGATCGGTAGATAATGATGATTAAAATATATGTCTAGAAGGTTCAAATAATCTATTTTCAAAATTGTGGGAGATATGAGGTATTTTTCAAATTGCGGGGGCGGCAACTCTACTATCGTTGATCGACGGGAAATGATGGGCTGATCGATAGGTATAGATGATTTAAATATTTGTCTAGAAGGTCCGAACAATCTAGCTCCAAAATTGTGGCAGATATGAGGTTTTTTTTTATTGCGGGGGCGGGAGGGGGCGTGGCAAAAATTTGAAACAAACTTGATCTGCGTGCAGACAATACAATACTACACTGAAAAAATGGTACCTCTAGCTCTTATAGTCTCTGAGATCTAGGTGTTCATACAGACAGACGGACGGACGGACAGACGGACATGTCTATATCGACTCGGCTATTGATGCTGATCAAGAATATATTTACTTTATGTGGTCGGAAATGCTTCCTTCTGCCTGTTACATACATTTGCACGAACTTAGTATACCCTTTTTACTCTACGAGTAACGGGTATAAATATACCAAAATAATAAAACCCCTCTTCGAAAAATCTTCATCTAGAGATAAATACACTACTGAAAATATTAAGAAAAATGGAGCAAAATTGTTTGGGTTATTTATGCACAAGGATCAAAACATTGATACGCAACAAACAATTTCTTCATTTTCACATCAACGCAACAACGAAAGACTTGCAAACACTGATCGAAATTAAAAATAAAAGACTAAAATCTCAACTTGAACAAAATATAAATAACTTGTGCATTCTGCTTGACAAGTTTACTGAACATGTGGAAATAGAGATAAAGATAATACATGGAAAAATTGAAAGATTGGAGTCTAACAACTTAAAATTCACAACCACATCACAAGTATCACAATAATAATAAGTGTTATTATTTTTGAGAATATTGGACAGAAAACATTAGTATGAGTAAGAGAGTATTAGTAAATGAGCTACATGCACCAGCACGTAAACACTTCAAGCGGCGAAGGGTTATTATGAAAGGAATAGACGATCATTGGCAAGCAGATTTGGTGGAGATGGGGAACTACTCGTCATCAAACAAAGGGTACCGATTTCTTTTAACAGTTATTGATACATTTTCCAAGTATGCTTGGGGTGTTGCGCTCAAAACCAAAAAATACTGGAGATGTTACAAGGGCAATGTCATCTATTTTCAAGTTGGGTCGCATACCTAAAAATTTGCAGACTGATGATGGAAAAGAATTTTTTATAAGGACTTCAAGGCTTTAATTGATAAACACAACATTAATCACTACTCAACATTCAGCGGTCTAAAAGCCTCTATTGTTGAGCGATTCAATAGAACGGTGAAAGAAATGATGTGGAAAGAGTTCAGTTTCAATGGATCATATCGGTGGATTGAGATTTATAAACAATTATTTTCTGATTACAATACAAAATTACATAGAACAATTGGAATGGCACCCATTGAAGTAAATTCATCGAATGAGAAGGAACTGTTAAACACTGTCAACAATCATCTCAAAATATTTAATGGAGCAAAATTTCGTATAGGTTGCATTATATGCGCATTAGCAAGTATAAACATATTTTCGAAAAGGGGTATACGCCCAACTGGACAACGGAAATTTTTAAAGTAAAACAAATAAAAAATACCAATCCTACCACCTACCTATTGGAGGACTATCAAGGTGCATCTGTCAAAGGTGGATTCTATGAAGAAGAGTTAAAAAAGACACGCTTTCCCAACACATACCTGGTTGAAAAGATTATAAAAAGAAAGGCCAATCAAGTATTTGTTAAATGGTTGGGATTCCCCCAACGAACACAACTCTTGGATAAATACAA
Source organism: Lordiphosa mommai (assembly GCA_018904225.1). Lineage (NCBI taxonomy): Eukaryota > Metazoa > Arthropoda > Insecta > Diptera > Drosophilidae > Lordiphosa > Lordiphosa mommai. The sequence goes on along the minus strand of JAEIFT010000350.1, from coordinate 17,573 downwards.
AAGATATTCTATAAATTTCAATTTATTGTAAAATAAAAATTAAGTTTTTCATTTAAATCGTTCATATTTTGGGTTGAAGAAGTGTATTTTTCTCCTCCTTTTATCAGAGCTTGTTCCTTTAGATGGATTGTGGGGGACCTGATACTGTCGCTCCTTGGCTTTATCCCTATCTCCCGTTAAAAGCCGCTGTGAATCATCCATAGTTTTTGATTTTATAAACAAAGAAAATCTAAAAAGCTTGTGATGCCGGCGGTGGTTAAAATGCGAATGTGGCAATGATCTGAAACGAGCTCCCTTCCTCTTCCCGGCTTCAAATAAATATATCAATACATATACAGATGAATGATTTTATTGAATCAAAAAGCAAGTATTTAATGTAAAACACATTCTAAATCAGCTTGCAAAATTGCCGTATTTACGCCACTGAAAATCCTCAGGAGATTCAAGAAGTGCCTCTTCATGACGAAAAGTCACAGTTTGGTGCGGCGTTAGTGCGAAAACGGTCATTGGGCCGTTTTTCTTCCAAAATGAAAATGGCCATGCTGTTACCATCAACCAGGAGCGTTATCGCGACATGATGACCAATTTTGTGATGCCAATTATTCGTCGAAAGCGTATGAGGAAGTTCTGGTTTCAACAAGACGGCGCTCCACCGCACACAAGTCGCATAACAATCGATTTTCTGAAGAAATTGTTTCCGGGCCGTTTGATGTCGAAAAGTGGTGATTTGGACTGGCCACCGCGTTCGCCCGATTTGACGCCGCCTGACTTCTTCTTGTGGGGATATTTGAAGTCAAAGGTTTACGTTAACAAGCCAAGGACCGTAGAAGAGCTCAATAACGTATCCGGCCAAAATGTTGGCGAAAACGATGGAAAATGCTGCAAAAAGGGCACAATACGCCATCAACGCCAGAGGCGGCCATTTGAGAGTATCATATTCAAAAATTGATGTAAACAAATCTACTTGGAACAAATTAAATGATTAAGATTGCCAACCGCCAAATTTTCTTTTTTTAAAAAAACATGGGTCCGTCGAATATGGGCAACCCTTACTTTCAAAGTAAAAAATTGATTTAGCTTAACTTACCAATAATGTTTAGAATAAAGTTGCAAATATTGTGGCCAGCTGGAGTGGATCTGAAAAAAAAAATATAATGAAAGAATTAGTAACTAAGAACAAATTACATTAACACAATCTTAATTGCTTTGAAGCAGATAGTATTATCGATTAACAAGAATAAAGCCGATACCATTAAAAATATAAAAATTGGGTTATTTCGCCCGGAAAAAAGAATATTTAATTTTTGTTTTTCAGGGGTTAAAATTAATATTTAGTTATATCCAGGGACAGTAACGTTTATAAGTTATAACTATAAAAATCAATTGTAATTAATCATTTATGGTTTATATTTTTAAAAATCAATCGAAAAAAATTATTTTTGATTTTTATTTTAAAAATTATTTTTAAATATTTATTTTTGATTTTTATTATAAAAAATCAATTATAAAACTCATGAGAGATTTTTATTTAAAACGAGAAGGCAAAGCTAACTTCGACTGTGCCGAAGTTTCAATACACTTGAAAAAGTTTACTCCAACTGATTTAACCGGTAAAATATATATAGGATATAGATATCAAATATTTAAAATTTTTAAATCATTGATAAGAAAAATTTGATACCATAAAAAAAAACTTTTCTTAGTAAAACACATTTCCGACCGATCAGTCCAATGGCAGCTATATGCTATAGTCATCCGATTTTGATAAATTTTTTTCGAAATTATGTGAATGAATATAAAACTAATATATACCAAGATTGGAGAAGCTTCATAGAAAACAAAAAAGTTTTTCCACTAGAAGAAGTTTTTGGCCGACTGTTATAGGGCAGCCATATGCTATAGTCATCCGATTTTGGTACATTTTTTCGGAAGTATGTAAAAGCATATAAAACTAATATATACCGAGATTGGAGACGCTACGATGGAAAACAAAAAAGTTTTTTTTCACTAGAAGTAGTTTTTTGACCCACCGTTTATATGGCAGCTATATGCTATAGTCATCCGATTTTGATACATTTTTTGAAATTATGTGAAAAGCATATAAAACTAATATTTACCAAGATTGGAGACGCTACGATGGAAAACAAAAAAGTTTTTTTTCACTAGAAGTAGTTTTTTGACCCACCGTTTATATGACAGCTATAGTCATCCGATTTTTATAAATTTTTCCAGAACTGTGTGGAAGCATATAAAACTAAAAACACGATTGGTGACGCTACGATGGAAATGAAAAAAGTTTTTCTCACAAAGACTTATTTTTCGACCGATCGTTCCTATGACAGCTATATGATATAGTCATCCGATCCGGCCAGGTTCCGACATATTAGTTGGGTGCAGTAAAAAGAAGACTCTGTGCAAAATTTCAGCTCGATAGATTTAAAAACTGAGGGACTAGTTTGCGTAGAAACAGACAGACAAAACAGACAGACAGACAGACAGACAGAGACGAGGACGGACGGAAGCGGAAATGAACTCAGCTCGTCGTCCTGATCAAGAATATATATAGTTTATGGGGTCGGAAATGAATATTTCTATGCGTTACAAACTTCTGGGCAAAATTAATATACACTTTTCAAGTGTATAAAAATCAAAAATAAAAATCAACATTGATTTATAAAAATAAAAATCAAATATAAAAATAAAAATCACTCAGTGAAACAATATTGCAAAAATTGTTAAAACTACCTAAAATTCGTACTCTTATACATCTATTTGGAAAATACTAAAAATCGAAATGTACCGAAATTCAAATTCCCAAAGCACTAAAATATATCTAAAAAATATCAGATTGTACTTAACTATATAAAAAGAATAATAAATTTATATAAAAAATATTTTTATGGTTGATTTAATTTTAGAAACAGTAATTTTTAACAGATTCTGATGAAAAATTGAAGTATTGGTTGATTTTTATTTTCCTGATCCAGAAAATAAAAATCACTGAGTGAGGTAACGACGTCGAGTTTTTTGCTTTTAATTTTTAATTTTTTACTGAGCTTAGAATTCAAAAATCGATTTTTCGTCTAAAAATATGTTAAAATTAAAAAAAAACACTCGACGTCGTTACCTCGCAATTTATGTAAAGAAAGTGTGTGCAAAATTTCAGGAGAATCGGCTCAATAGATTTTGAGCGCAAAGCGGAGGGCGGGAACTGTCAACGATATCTCCGTCGGTTTTTCTTCTATTACTTTCAAATTTTCACAGAATATTAAGATGTTGTACAATAAAATATAAAAAAATGTAAATACCCTAAGAATCATCGATATAATTTTTAAGAATCGATTTTAATCGACAAAAATTCCAGCACTAACTGAAAAGCGAATTTTTAGAAGCTCCCAAAGCCATGTTTTTCCCAAATTATGTTTTTAAATCAGTTGGATTCTAAAAATATATGTTGCCTACTTGCAGGTTGCCTTTGATGTATCTTTGCTTTTGTCTACAGCGGCTCGCATAGATACATTTACATACTTTACTCTCTCTCAATTTAAATAATTTTTACATTTATGCGGACTCTAAAAGTTTGTAAATCTATTTAAAATGTTTATTAACAATGCCAATAAAAACTTATTGAGAATTGTAAAAGAACTACATGTAAGTATGTTGAGAATACTTTGAACTCTAGGGATATTTTAAGCACCCGAAAATTTTTTAATTTTTCCAGCCAATTTTACTGGTCTCACAAAGGTTCTTTTATCCAATACCTCTCTTCACTCTTTGTTCCTTTATAAAATATGTTTCACGTAACACAATATTTTTTCTTAAGAACTTAATAACTATTTGATGGAAACCATAGAAACCCCTGAAGGAAAATTACAAATTCTCATTTTGCCTAATTCCCATTTGTATACCGGGTAGCTAAACATAATCGAACTGAATGCCTTTTGCCAGGTATGCGTGTGCCACAAAGAGAAAAAAAAAAAAAAAAATATCACTGCACTCCGCACTTTGCCACCACTTTCCTGCGGCTGCCTTGTTGTGGCATTATTAGCTGTCGTTTATTTTACACAAGAGCAGTCACCGCTACCGGCAAAAGAGGCAACAAACGCAGGACCCCGGAGCTTTTAAGGCTGCAAAAACAAATTACTTGTGCGTTGCCGGGCAGGCAAGTGGCTCCATCTGCTTCTGTTGTCCTGCCGCCGCTGTATCTTTATAAGATTTAAAGTCATTAGCCCATCGTCCCCATGGCCTTTAAGAAGGTTAAAGAAGTTTTTCAAAAAGAGGAGAAAAATCAAATTAGGCTCTAGCACAAAGTTCACTGAGTTGTGCAACGAACGGAAAAAACGAAGAAAAAACAAAAAACAAACTGCAATGCTGTCAAGTTGAAAGCCTCTGCCAGACTTTGCGAAGAAATTATAAAATAAAAACAAAGTGCAAATATTTTTCTAATGTCTGACAGCAGCTGTTAAATGGCTAAAGGAAAATCCACCAAGGAGTTAAAAAAAAAAAACAACAAAAGAAAAAGGGTGGATAAGAAGGCGAGCACTAATGAACTATGAAAATAGCAGAGGACAAACAAAAAAAAAACAAACAAAAACAAAAACGAGAAGGGGGTTGTGGGAAAGCTAACTTCGACTGTGCCGAAAAGTTTTAATTCATTGAAAATCTTTATCCAATCGATTTATATAAGTATACTTATTCGCCCATTTTCTGTTTTATTCAACCAAGATTTAACCATTTAATGAGCTTATTTAGGAATATAGATACTTCCAGCTTTTTTATTGGCCTAACGAACAAAATTTGCGACTTTTAAAAAAATCAATTTCACACTAAAATTAATTATACCATAAATAAATAATTTGTTAAAAAAACTAACATTTTCCGATCGATAGGTCCTATGTAAGCTAGAATATGCTATAGTCATCGCCGATTTTGATACATTTTCAAAAATTAAAATAAAAAAATAGGTAAAAGCATATAGATACTAATATCTATTAAGATTGGTGACGATACGATGGATAAACAAAAAAAGTTTTCTTGACTAGAAAACTTGTTTTTGACCGATCGTTCGTATGGTAGCTATATGCTATAGTCATCCGATTTTGATAAATTTTTCCTGAATTGTATGGAAACATATAAAAACTAATATATTCCACGATTGGGAACGCTACAATTGAAAAACGAAAAAGTTTTTCTCACTAGAACTAGTTTTTTGACCAATCGTTTCTATGGCAGCTATATGATGCTGAGTGATCCGATTTTGATACATTTGTTTAGTACTATGTGGAAGCATGTAAAACTAATATATACTAAGATTGGTGACGCTACGATGGAAAACAAAAAAAGTTTTTCTCACTAAGACTTATTTTCCGACCGATCGTTCCTATGGCAGCTATATGATATAGTCATCCGATCCGGCCGGTTCCGACATATTAGTTGCGTGCAGTAAAAAGAAGACTCTGTGCAAAATTTCAGCTCGATCGCTTTAAAACTGAGAGACTAGTTCGCGTAGAAACAGACAGACGGACAGACGGACAGACAGACGGACAGACAGACGGACGGACGGACAAGCGGAAATGAACTCGGCTCGTCCTGATCAAGAATATATATAGTTTATGGGGGTCGGTTACAAACGGGAAAGTGTATAACAATGGCCAGGACAGAGGGGTTGTGGGAGAGCAACAGTGGAGCAAGAAGATTTAATGTGCCAAATAAAGTTTGTAGATTTTTTTCGGTTGAAGTTCTTTTTATCAATGTGTTATCGAATAAAATGTCTAAGCTATAGCTTAAACGCCCTTTTTCTCATGTTCATGTTAAAACAACGTTCAGATTAACCAATTTATAGAGCTTCTTTACCAACTTCAATAAGAGATTCATCCAAGCTTTTTATGGCGTTGCCCCTAACGAACAAAATTCTGACGACTTGTTAAAAAAAATGCAATTTCACACTGCCCCAAAAAAATAATTAAAAATAAATAAATAAATCTTTGAAAAAATACTAACGAATTTTCGGAGCATAAAGAATATCTGGAAATAAAAAAATGGAACTAATATGCTAAAAATTATTAAAAAATCAGTTGAGAAAGGTTTAAAAATAATTTCTTATTTGTTATATATTGAAAAAAGTAAGACCAGACCATATATATAATCTTAAAATTGTTGGTATTATTCTGAATAAATCTATTTTTTTTTAAGATGCAATCTTTGCAAGGTTTTGAGCAAAGGTTTAACTTAAAATTAAAACTGATTTAAGTAATTAAAAAGATTATTAGTAATTATACCTTATTCCTATTATAACCATTAAACATATGCAGTATGAACTAGAGATGGCTGTGGGAATTTTTCTTAAATTCATCATTCTCATAAATTCCTACTCACATTTAATGAATCAACAAAACTCAGCGATGAAAATTATCAGCGCCAAACCAGCAAACAAATCAATAACACAGTTCTACAAAATGAGACCTTTTGTGAGTATCCCGAACATTTTAAACTAATTACTGTTCGTCTACCCATGCTGAATACGAATTGATAAGCCAAAGTCATATCTTAGTTTCCGTTTCCAGGAAATTGCGGAAAAAGCATTTTTTCGATTTTTTGACCTATTTGAATTTTTAGAGGCCACACTAACCATAAGTTGATGGGTTTATGAAGCCTATTTGATAGTAAACATGTCAATGCAACTGAGAAAAATCAAACACAAGGAAAAAATGTTATATCAAGTATCCGTTTGATAATTTCTATAAAAATTTTGGGTTGGAATCTAGTTGTCATCCCATAAAATGAAACGTTGATTTTCGGTTAAAAAAGGCTCTAACGTTGTCAATGTACCTGTCATAAATTCAGCAAAATTGTCATAATTAGTGTATTTTTAAACTATATGATAATGTGGCTGCAAAAAATATCAGACCAATCCACTGGCTTGTAGCAGATGATTTAGTTTGACAAAAACGCTATTACCAACAAACTCAACTAACCGGCTCATCGAACAGGTTTTCAACCGGTTTTGAAAGCATCGCGTCTTGACCGCTGCCTGCGTCGCCACCGCTTATAGCAGCGACTTTGTGCACAAAAAATAACTTATCGCACTTCGACAATTTCAAAAAATTTTCGCAGGTCTTGTAAAAATACTATGAGTTCGGGAGGGGATCAAACTTTCATTCCTTGTATGAACTATAAATTCACTATTAATTATATATAGTTTCCACCTCTACATATGAAAAATGTACGCTCTTTAGCATTCTGCTCACTGTGCCGACATTGTTCAACGTATTCGTGTGACATCGATCACGCCGCATTTAAAGCCTTCCTCTGATAGTGACATGGATAATAGAGCTGATGATATAAACGGAACATTGGATGATATTTGCCCAAAACGGCTAGAAGCGAATTGTGGGATTGTCTGGGTAAATTCTTTCCAAAAAAATACGATATATTCAGAATAAGATAGTCTTTTATCTTCAGGTAACTTTAACATACAATTTTTGTAAATCTTTTAATTAATTTATCTTATAGATAAAGTTATAAGCAATATTATCACCGAGCTTCAGTTAGACCCAGTGGACATTTCTTCAATTTAATCAAAGATGCGGAAAGTGTATCCAAGAATTAAAAACGTTGTACTGCCAGATTAGAGCTCAGAGCTCAAGGTCCTCCGCAGGAACATCGACACTTTTGCGGATATAGCCAAAGAGCTCAAAAACTCTGAGCTGGATTTTATGGCAAAGCGAAGAAGGTATTAGATTTATTGCTCAGCGAGGCTTTAATCGCCCATCTAGAGGAGTCAAATCGCATCGCAAGCAAGACAGCTGAAAAGATGCTTGAGCCATCATAGGAGCGAAACCGGATTTTAAAGCGGATCACTGCAAAATAGAAGATGTTTAAGAATCTCAACAAACCGTTGGAGAAATAATAGTTTTTATTATAGATCATAGTTTTATGCATAAGATACTAGAGCATTTTCTATTTCGTTTGATGTTGAGGCCCTTTTAAGATAATGGTATTGCTGTTGGGCTGTTGGGCCACATTTTCAGCTTTGGGGATGGCCAGTTAATCATTCTACCACTTTGCCCTGAGTTTAAATGTTTCCATATTTCCATGCTAAATTTAATTAATATATTGCATACACTTGCATTGGACACACAAAATATTTCGGCAGTTGTTCTATATTCCGCGGAAGATCCCAATGCGTATAGCGCTATTGGAACTCGCATCTCTAATGGAATGGCTTGTCAAAAATTCGCTGGGACAATTTCTTGATCATTTCATTCTTTATATTTCCATTTCCCTTTAATTGGTGATAAAGCAGATTTTCCAAAAGCATTTCTTTCTTACTAGCCTAGCTTTCGATTAAATCTACAACCGTCTTCATTTCCGTAATCACGTAAAGAATGTTTTTTTTTTCAATTTGTTTAACAAAATTGCTTAATGCAGTAGAAGGAATGTAAACATTTTTATTTATAATTATAATTTTATTTCTTAACAGTTTGAATGTGGCTTAAAAAATCCTTGAGTTGTTACCGAATCTAGAAGACAAGTTTAAGGTTCTTGGAGACAATTTGTAAATTTTAAATAAAAAAGCAATAATCATAATACTTGAAAATTCCGTACAATTTTATTGTTAGTAATAAAAAAATTAATTTCTTTCAATAGATAGTACATTGTCTAGGATATCACTTACATAATCAGAAATTTAAGTAACATATTTTATTACTACTTTTTCACTATCAACTTTTTCCTGGATTTGCTTCTGTCTCTCCACCAACTCGTCCCACTGTCTGGCATAATTAATTAGAAAACAAAGGCAACTGGCGTAACAAAAATCTCTTTTAAAAAGGGAAAATAGAGCAATATTCAAGTGGCAACTTAGACTTGGTCCCCGGCACTTCATGAATTCCAGGATGCCGGTGCCGGGCGGTCAGCCCACAAGATGGCGTCGTTGTGCATTTACTTTTGCCCTGCCGGTTGACAACGTCCGAAATGAGACAAGTGGCAACAGATTCAGCAAAAATACAAAATGCTAATGCCAGGTGCAACGGGACAGACTCGTGAGGAAGGGCGGGGTGGAACAAGGGAAAGCGGGTGAAAGGTGCAGCAGAATCGGTTTGTTGTTGGGGTAACTCGATTTGTTGCTTGGTTTTTTTTTTGTAATTTATGTGGTCAACTCGCTTCCTCCATTACCAGAAGCAAAATCTGACAGGAAGCATTTTTTTTTTTTTTTTTTGTGACAAGCGCACAAGTTTCACGCTTCAATGTGCAATGGAATGGCAGTCAAGTGCAGGGGAGGAAGGGGTATGCTGACTGACCTGTTGGTTTGGGTCGCTCAAGTGGTTTAGAAAATTAAAAGCACAATATGTTGGGGATTTTTATTTTGGGTTTTTATTTCGAGATCATAATGAAGCATTTTGATGGATAGGAACAAAGAAAAAACAAAAGGAAGAATAACCAAAAATCGGTAATTGAAATGCCAAAAAAAGTTAGTAGCTAAACAGAGTACCCAAATTATTCGAAAAATATGTTTACTATTTTACTGGAAAGAAGAAACAAATCCTAGTACAATTTAATAAGACAAGACGACTTCAGCGAAGCAGTCGATTAAGGCATAGACCCCCTTTTGATCTATCGAAACATAATATTTTTATCTTCCCATCTGTTGCGTTCATTCACTCACAGTTTACACAACTTACCACTCTCATAACATAGACTTATATATTTTGCTTGTGCCACCAAAAACAGATTTAAGAATATTTTTTGTGCCCTTTTTTTTTTACCTGACGAAACATTTCTTTAACCATTTCAACTGGCGACATTTTCTACATCTTTTGCACAGTTTCCCTACAGAGCGGCTTGTTGTTATTATTATTATTCAGTTACGCTGTTTATACAGCGGCGAGATATTCATACATTCATGAATATATATATAAAGCACGTATCTTCTCTTTTGGCGCGAGTCCAACACGAATACAACACACTGGGGCGAGAATTTGCATAAACACCAGCAACAACAACAACAACAATAATAACAAAAGCAACGCAGATAGCGAGATGGGACTTGGTTTACTTTTAAATTTGTATTATATGCATATAGAGTATACATGACCATATAAACACATACACATATACACATATGTGTATGTATGTATGTGTGTTTATAAAATTGTCTAAATTCCCACAAGTTGATTTAAACTTTCTTCGCTTTAGCCCAAAAGTTGTGCCTGGCTGGGCGCTTTTGTTAGTTGTCTTTTTTTCCGTGTAAGTCGCCATGTAAGACTCAACTCTCGTTGGGCTTTCCAGAATTTTTTTTTTTTTTCGCCGGGTGCCACATCGCGTATACGATATGCTTTTTACACAATTGTTGTTATTTTGTACTGGGGGAATTCTTGTTTTCTTTGGCACATGAGTATTATACATATATGGCATCGCCCTTTTTTTTTTTTTTGGGGCGTGGCAGGAAATGCTAAAAATGCACTCAGGTATTGAAATCTGAAACGTGGCCCAGGTTTCTCTTCTTTTTTTTTTTTTTTAGATGGAGGATGTTGTTATAGCCTGGGGGTTTTGTTGTGGTTTATTTATGCAACTCTGGCTGGGAAAACTGCTGGCTTGGATATGAAGATAACATGGCCAAGTGAAAGCTGGGTATTTTTTTTTCTTCCCAGTTTGTTATCAAATTGAATGCAGGTGGCATTGAAAGGGAAAATGTCTTTTGTATAATGAATGTCGTATAAAGAGAGCAGATGGACAGTGGCCAAAAATTGTGTCAAGTTTGGGGGGTAGAGTGTATGGTACAATAAGTTGAGAATTTAAGGTGAGAAAATATTGAAAAAAATGTTCTTTAAATTTACTTTGCGCATTTACACTAAAAATTTGAAAATAAAATTTTTGCATTTAAACTAAGACGATATAGTTCTGACTGTTAAAGTCAACCAAATAAACAATACTCTGGATTTAAGTGTAGACATTTTGATCTGGTTTACTTGACGTATGAGTAATTTTCTATGGGTGTACAGTACGTATGAGTAATTTTGACTTCATTAAATGCAATTTTTTGCGCTTGAATGTATCAAAGATTTCGTTGTAGACATTTTGATCTGGCTTACTAGTCGTATGAGTAATTTTCAACTGGTATACCTTACGTATGAATAATTTTTACTTCATTTGGTGCAATTTTTGACTATTGAAAGTACCAAAGAAATCGTTGTAGACATTTTGATCTGGCTTACTGGTCGTATGAGTAATTTCAACGAGTATACTTTTCGTATGAGCAGGGTTCGGAATTGCTCGCGCCCGAGTCACGGTCTCTGGCTCTCGCTTAGAGCAGGGAGCCTCGATTGGATCACAGCTCTTTACTTGGAGCTCTTGGCTCTGAGCTAGGAGCCCCAGATCGGGAGCTGGGAGCTAGCAGCCGGCTCCTAGCTCTTGACTTATAGCTCTCGGCTCTGAGCTGGGAGCTAAGTCTAAAGAGCTAGGAGCCAGAAATACGGTATGAGTAATTTTTACTCAATTAATTGCATTTTTTTCCGATTAAAAGTACCAACGAATTATTTGTAGACATTTTGGTCTGGTTTACTGGTCGTATGAGTAATTTTCAACTGGTGTACCTTACGTATGAGTAATTTTGACTTAATTAATTGCAATTTTTGACGATTAAAAGTACCAAAAATTTCTTCGTAGACATTTGATTTGGTTTACTAGCCGTATGAGTAATTTTTAACTGGTGTACCTTACCTATGAATAATTTTTACCTAATTAATTGCAATTTTTGACGATTGAAAGTACCAAAGATTTTGTTGTAGATATTTTGATTTGGTTTACTGGTCGTATGAGTATTTTTCAACTGGTGCACCTTACGTTTGAGTAATTTTAACTAAATTAATTGCAATTTTGGACGGTTGAAAGTAACAAAAAATTCGTTCTAGACATTTCGATCTGGCTTACTAGTCGTATGAGGAATATTCAACTGGTGTTCCTTACGTATGAGTAATTTTGACTGAATTAATTGCAATTTTTGACGATTGAAAGTACCAAATATTTTGTTGTATACATTTTGATCTGGCTTACAATTCGTATGAGTAATTTTCAACTTGTGTACCTTACGTATAAGTAATTTTGACTAAATTAATTTTACTTTTTGACGCTTGAAAGTACCAAAGATTTCGTTCTAGACATTTTGATTGGGTTTACTGGTCGTATGCGCAATTTTCAACTGGTGTACGTAACGTATGAGTAATTTTAACATAAATAATTTCAATTTATGACGCTTAAAAATACCAAAGATTTCCTTGATGACATTTAGATCCGGCTCACTTGTCGCATGAGTAATTTTCCACTGGTGTACCTTACGTATAAGTAATTGTGATTTAATTAATTACAATTTTTGACTATTAAAAGTATCAAAATTTTGTTGTTAAAAATTTTGATCTGGTTTACTAGTCGTATGAGTAATTTTGACTATAGTAATAAGAATATTTGACATTGATTGAATGTACTTAAGATTTTGAGAAAGACAATTTGATCTGGTATACCTGTCGTAAGAGCAATTTCTTTCTAACTTTAGTATCTGTAGCAGCGCTTGTCAACCAAATTAAAATATATCGCCTAAAAGTATGCAACATCAGTGGCACTATATTCCTTAGATTTTAGGCATCAATTTTCTGCTTATTTTAATAACCTAGATAGAAAAAGCAGGCAGCTACTGACGACCCTTGAGAAAATTAGTCAAATTTAATTAAATTAATGCTCTTTAAGTTAATTAAATTTTACTAGCGCCACCGATCATTTAACCACTCGACCTATTCGAAATGCATCTCAGCGATTAAATATCGAAAAATGCATCCCCTCTCGCCACGCGGTTCCGATCAAGCTGATCTCGTCATCCATCCAACACGCTCTTTCCAAAAAAGTGTTCAAGCCGAGCAGACGTGACAGCGGAAAAATTTATTAAGTCCGCGTTTAACCTAACCTACGAGGTTTCAATCAATTCGCAAAAATCACATCAACCCGAGCAGTAAAGAATTGGCTGCAATTAATATTTGCTGCCGCGGCAGCTGCGCTAAAGCGCAATCAAACCGCATCTTTATTTTTGCGGGTTGATGAGCGTCATTTTGGCATTATACCCAAAACGAAATTAGCCTCAATTGGTGAGTTACTCATTTGTTGGATCAAGCTGTGTGAGCTAATTTTGAATTTTCTATAGATAATCAAACCAATCCAGGCAAAGGTCAAGTCTGAAATTGGTCTGCGTCCCTAACCTCGTGGCGGAGCCGCTCTGCCAGCCGCATCAAACGGCAAACAGTTATTTGGTTGCCAGCCAATTAATGGTAACTAAAAATACTGATCTTTAATCCCATAGCCTTACGCTAATCCCATTTTTCGTGGTACCTCTCATTCCGTAATTAAGGTCTGGCCCCTAGTCCCAGATTGCTAGTTGCCGAACTTTAGCTCGCCAGCAAAACCCTGATTGGGTGTTTAAAACCGCCTAAGTGGCCGAAAAGGCGATCTCCAGCTGACCTCAACATATGCCTAAGGAAAACCCTTGAATGGCCAGCTACGACCCACAAACATAACCTAGTGTAGTGAAGTGAAGCATAAGTTTGCTACCAAAAGCCCAGTGCACACCCTGGAGCCCCCATCGGATAGTGTTTAAAGAAAATAAGTGAAAAAAAAGCATAAGCTAAGTGAAATTAAAAGAAAGAAGCGAATTAGCATACCCATCAAAAGAAAAGTTGTTGGCCAAATTGCCATAATGCTCTCATGGAGCCCGTAAAAGCCATTTAAAGAATTTTTTTTTAGTGTACCTAACCCTCTCTTTTGGCTACACGTGCTTAAGTGTGTTTGTGCTCTCTTAGTCCAATACCAAAATCAAAAAAATTCGTAAACAAGCTAAAAACATTTAAAACCCCCCAAAGCAAAATTTAACATCACAGCTGATCATCATCTGGAGAAAGGCCTTTCCCCGTTGGATCAACCTGAAAACGTAAGTGGTCGCCCATGAGGCCATAGTTAAGAATCATATATTTTGGCCAAGTACGCGCAGTTAACATGAAACGCCCTTACTCAGCCAAAATTGCATTTTTGATGATTTTAGCTTGCAATTTCTCTTAAATATTTGAAAAAGAGATCGTAGCATACACAACATGAAAGCAAATGCCTTGCCAGCCTTAAGAGAAATTTAAGAATAAGCCTGCCAAACCAATAAGAGAAGTTTGCGTTACTCTCTCTCAGCATGACTCTCACCCACGCACATTTCGATCGCTAAGCGCCGGCATGGACTGCCGTTAAATCGCTGCTGATAATCAAAACAAAATCGCTCAAAACCAACGGAAGATTTCTGCTTGCTGTTGGGCTTGTTACCAAAATCAAGCCAGCTGTTTGGCTGCGTACAGTAGTACCTCGTTAAGCGAAACCTAATGGCATATAATTGGCGATGACGCCTATCTAAATATTTTTTAAATCCATTTAAATTCTTTCTTTAATTTAATTCTTGTTACTTAATACTACCTAATAATATGTTAACTTACAATTGATGGCGAACTGTCATTTATAATTAATTAACCTTTTATTTTGCAGCTTCCTTTTCGTTTAATTTCACTTGTGCTTATAATGAATTTGCCCTTAAGTACTACAATTAGTAATAGATTTCATACATACTAAAAATAATGTTTGGAAACAAGGTTGAATTCCTCCTGCTTCATTAAATTATAGATAATGCTTAGACTTAATTGATACCCTTTAAATATTAGCTCTTTAAAATTACTTTTAGACTTTTTTTTTCTTAAACCCAGTTCTCTCCTTGATATGTTTAGTCCGCTAGAATTATGAAGTATATAAATAAAATTATAATGAAGTCCAGATAAGTTAACCTTTTTATTCCGGAAATCATAATGCGCCGCCATGGGATAAAGTGATCAACTGTTAGTTGTTCGAGGGATCACCAATGGACACTAGTTCATACCTGCCCCTGGTGATCATGGTAGGGTGGGGAACATGGCCGCTGAATAACACCTAAGCGTGGCCTAAACTCTAAGATGGCTTTCTGAACAAACTTTCTTTCCTTTTCTTTCTTATGCCCGCTCCCATACCCATTATTGAATATTCCTTGACTAAATGATAGGCTTCGTTTACCCTAGTAATCCCAAAACAACCCGTGAATATTAAAATTAGATGATAATGCCCTAATCAACGAGCGCGTAGCCTGCGGTAACATAAATTGGACCTCCCCCATATTGCCGACGAAGATAGCCGGATCAAGCACGGGTTCCGCATAGGTCTACTTCTTCCATCTGCTCGGTTAGGATGCAACTGTTCGTTGTATGCTACAATTATTATTATTTATTTAATTTTATTTGGCGCCCAACTTAGGGGGCCCGAATGATCCGTTAAGCCCCTACCAAAACAAAAACAATACCTTCAGTCACTAACATCTGACTTAACTCATTTAGTCTTGGTTTATTATTCTATCCCCCTGTCCTGATTTATTGGTTCACAAGGCGAGTACCCAATGGTAGTTTCAGATGAGCTACATTACCAGGCCTGAGTGAAACCAATAAACGTACGCACATTAGCTTAGAATTTCTGGATGAGTTTTATCATCAAAATTGATTTAACGCCGCTATTCTTGTTAGCTTTTCGTGATTAATCCTTGTGTTTATATTTATTCTGTGAAGTTGTAGCTGGACGAAGGTTTTTCATGGACGAGATCTGTGGCCTACCGCTAAACAGAAGCAGATAAATAGTGCACCCTTGGTTGTTAAGTAGATGGGTTCTCTACTCCTATAACCAGATCCCCTTCCACAATCCACATATTCTTTTTTTTCTTTCGAACGATTTTGCTTACAAAATAAGCTTAATTCTTCACTCTTTTCATTTCTTACGTTTAACTAAGTCTTCTGGACTAAATACACTGATTTAGACCTACCATGCCAGTTTTCAATTTTTTTTTTTGCTGGTGCGTATTTTGAATTTGGTTAGGTAGGAAGTTCTCTAATTTTGTAGTATACCGTTGCCTTAGGTAAAACCATCCTGACTAATTGACGTACATAATTCTGATAAGCGGTACATTGCGTTCTGCTGTACGGCAGCTTGTTGTTTATATATGTCTCTAATAGCCCCTATTTAGTTAGTACGATTCCTATAACCCTGACGAGCAGGTACATTACGTTCTGTTGTACGGCTGCTGGTTGTTTTATTTGGTTTCTGTACCAACATTCCCCCTCTTTTCCGACTAATCGACGTAAATAACTCTGATGAGTGGTACATCTGCTGTACGGCAGCTTGTTGTTTATCCACGTTTCTAACAGTCCCTTTTAGTCCGTTTGAATTGAATAACCCTGACGAGCAGGTACCTTGCGCTCTGCGGTACGGCTGCTGGTTGTTTTATTTGGTTCCTTCATAGACCATTCCCTTTACATCGAGTGTCGACACTATACGCTTTTTATCTTCCTGGATGCGTATCAGAGACTCGTCACCCAAATTCTTGGATGATTGGTCTCATTTTAGATACACCGCTGATAGTTAGCTAACATTAGTATCAGTTTCCAGACAACGCTTGGCAATTCTGATGTTCAGGCATATTGCGTTTTGCTATGCGGTGAAACATTGCCTTGTCAGCATAACTGTTGAATACTGCCATCAACACAATGGGAAAAAACTCCTTTTCTATCTTTTCTCAGAAGCTCATTTTATAGTTCCATCTTTACCCATGAAAGCAAATTATGATTTCCGGATAACCTTTATGAATTTTGTTTTCGAATTTATATTTTTTTTGACCATTTCTTTAATTTTAAGATTATTTCAATACATTTTTTTGTTCATAGTAAATCGCTAAGTAATATTTAACTATTCTTTCGTTACAACCTTAAGAGTTGTTGAGTTCTCCAAATCTTTTAATACTGGCCGCTAGTTGTCATGTATGGAGCCCGCAGCTGTGACGACTTAGCAGGTGATATACATTGCTACCTTTGTCTCCGAGCCATCGAATATTCTGCCCAGTTGTTGTCCACCAGTTGTAACCACACATTTCATTGGGTGTGCTTCAACACTAGAGTAGCCAACCGAGAGTTTTGTCCAGTCTGCAAAGCACGTTTGCAAACCTCCCTACTAAACCTTACAGTGAATACTGAACTAAGCCAGTCGACCCAGAGTTTGCCATCGACAGCAATGCCGACACTTACTAGGAGCCAACAAAGATTGGAAAACACCAATACTGAAAATATGGAGACCACTCAGTCAACTGAGCAACACGCTCCTGTATCTAACAATTCAAGCATAGACCCGTCCCCCTCAGCTACCCAAATGCAACAAGCAATAGCTAATGCCATGGAAGCTGCAGCCGTCAGACAAACCGAGATGTTGTGTCAGGCCATGAATGCAGGCTTTCAAGGTCTTTTGTCCGCTATGTCCGCTAGAGTAGAACAACCTTCAGCTCCAGCTAGTTCAAGCAATCCCCCGAATAACCAAATCCCAATCTTAGAAAATCCAACTCCATTCAGGGCTGCATCTGTTCAACCAGCTCCAAGATATTCCTCAATGAGTTCGGACTTACGCCCCGACCGGATTAGCCAAATTATAGGCAATTGGAA